>CAUYSK010033216.1:0-52284 GCA_963575035.1 Avahi laniger
CAGAAAAAAGGATTCTTTCAAGTCTTATTATTTAAGAAATACACTTTGTAAGGCTATAGCTGCCATAGATAGTGATTCCTCTGATGGATGTGGGCAAAGTAAATTTAAAACCTTCTGGAAAAGAGTCACCATTCTAGATGCTGTTAAGATCACTCATGATTCATGGGAGGAGGTCAAAATATGAACATTCATGGGAGTTTGGAGGAAGTTGATTCCAGTCCTCATGGATGACTTTGAGGGTTCAAGACTTAACTGGAAGAAGTCACTGCACATGTGGTGGAAACAGCAAGAGAACGAGAATTAGATGAGGAGCCTGAAGATGGGACTGAATTGCTGTGATCTCGTGATCAAACTTGAACAGGTAAGAAGTTGCTTCTTACAGATGAACAAAGAAAGTGGTACCTTGAGATGGAATCTGCTCCTGGTGAAGCTGCTGTGGACATTGTTGAGATGACAACAAAGCATCTAGAACATGACAGAAGCTTAGCTGACAAAGCAGCAGGATTTCAGAGGACTGACTCTAGTCCTGAAGGAAGTTCTACTCTGGGTAAAATGCTATCAGACGGGCCGGGCGCAGTGGCTCACGCCTGTAATCCTAGCAGTCTGGGAGGCCGAGGAGGGCAGATTGTTTGAGCTCAGGAGTTAGAAAGCAGCCTGAGCAAGAGCGAGACCTTGTCTCTACTAAAAATAGAAAGAAATTAATCGGACAACTAAAACTATACAGAAAAAATTAGCCAGGCATGGTGGCGCATGCCTGTAGTCCCAGCTACCCGGGAGGCTGAGGCAGAAGGATTGCTTGAGCCCAGGAGTTTGAGGTTGCTGTGAGTTAGGTTGACGGCAAAAGAGTGAGACTCTGTCTCAAAAAAACCAAAATGCTATCAGACGGCATTGCACGCTACAGAGGAAGCTTTTGTGAAAGGAGGGAAAGGAAGAGTCACCTCCTTGCAGCTCCATGCAGCAAACTTCACCGTTGTCTTATTGTAGGAAGTCGCTGCAGCCACTCCAACTTCCAGCAACGCCACCGCAGTCAGTCGGCAGCGTCAATGTTGAGGCAAGACCCTCCCCCAGCAAAAAGATCACCACTCGATGAAGGCTCATATGACTGTTAACATTTTTCAGCAATAAAGCATTTTTAAATTAAGGTATGCACGCTGTTGTTTTTACACATAATGCTACCACACACTTAATAGACTACAGTACAGTGTAAACATAACTTTTACGTGTACTGGGGAAACAGAAAGTCTGTATGACTCACTTTACTGTAATATTTGCTTTTTTGTGGTGGTGTGGAACAGAATCTGCATTTTCTCTGAGGTGTGCCTGAGTTTACTTTCTATGCTTTTCAAATGGCAGATTTGGGAATAAGATATGCTTATTCCAAAGGCAGTGGCACCAGATGAGGGGCATGAACCCTTCGCCTGATGGTCTCCTCAGAGGCGGAACTACATGAGAGAAGCCCGATCAGCAGCTGTGCAGGCCCCCAGAGCCTATCCCAGCACAGAGGAACACATGGCAGGTTCCAGAGTTACACGTGACCAATTTCTGCCTCTGGTACCTGGAGCTTTGCAGGAGCTTTTTCAGGAGAGGGATACTCACCCTCTCCTGCTGGCGCTTCACTCTGTACTGTTTGAGCTGCTCTTCCAGCTGCTTCTGAGCCTGAAGTCGGACCTGCTCCTCCTTCTCCAGGGGCAGTGGAGACTCCGTGGAGCCTGTGGTAAGAAATGGCCATTCAGAAACTCATGAAAAAAATCAGAACAACAGCTTGGTTGTTTGCGTTAAATTACCAGTATGTTTCAGTGCCTAAGTAATATACAGCCATCTAGTTCTGAAGAACAATTCTAGATCCAGAGAAAACTGTGAGCCTTAGACACTGACCACAGACGGGACCTACCTTGTAGGAGACACACTGGACAAGCACTGGGTCTGTGTTCGTGCCATGAGCACACTACCTTGTGTGGGTGTTCAATGGTAAGACAGGAGATGGTAACGAGTGCCTTTTTTTTTTTGAGACATACTCTCGCTCTGTAGCCCAGGCTATAGTGCAGTGGCATCATCATAGCTCACTGCAGCCTCAAACTCCTGGGCTCAAGCGATCCTCCTGCCTCAGCCTCCTGACTAGCGGGGACTACAGGCACATGAGCCACCAGGCCCAGCTAATTTTTTCTATTTTTGGTAGAGACAGGGTTTCGCTCTTGCCCAGGCTGGTCACAAACTCCTGCCTCAGCCTCTCAGAGTGCTAGGATTACAGATATGAATCACCACACCTGGCCGAAAAGTGCCTTTTAATAACAAAATGAATTGAATTTAAAGTTGGTGTCAGTGCTAAGTGCTCTGAGGCACAGAAATTCTCAACTCTCGCTGAGCTGAAACTCTGCTGACCTCACAAAGCTACTCACAATCTCAAGGTGAGGAACACATTAAAAGCAGTTGTGATAGAATTCCACCCAGTGATGACCAACAGGCACGTGGCCATCATGTGGTGTCGTAACAAAAAGTATGTTTTCTCTACGCAGTTACACTTGGGGATCTAATTTGATCCACAGTTTATCTCAATTCCTGCAAAAATGTCATGTTATATAAAGTTTCCTAAAATCTAAAAAGTATTTATACAAGCTAGCAGTAAGCAGACATTGCTCACTTAAGGAATAAAACTGCTGGAGTCTGGCATTGGGACTCACTGCAGAGTAAAGACTGAGCAGGCGTCTGCCCCCGAGGACCAGGGGCTGGTTACCTGTTTCCTCAGAGATGAGGTTGTGGTCAAGGATAGGAGCGGGAGGAAATGATAACTTTTCAGCCAAAAACATAATTTAAAATATCTAAAACCCAAACCTTTCATTTTGGGCAATTAAAAGGCTGAATAGAGGATGCAAAGGTGTTACAGTGACACCCAGGGCAGCCAGGTCCCCAGGACTGGGCTTGTGACTTTGTCCTTCAGCACATCGACAGATGTGACATGGAACACTGTCAGACGGTCTAGATGTTGACCAAGTAGACAAGCAAGACCATTTAGCAACTTGTTCTTTAGACATGGACACTGAGGAGGCAAGCAGCTGTTGCTGCAATAATCCTTAAAATCTGAACAGACTCAAGAAGTTCACCAAAAATTCACCACTGATACAGCTCACACCTGTAATCGCAGCACTTTGGGAGGACAAGGCAGGAGGATCACTTGATGCCAGGAGCTCAAGATCAGCCCAGGCAACAGAGCAAGACCTCGACTCTACTAAAAATTAAAAAAATTAGCTGGGCATGGTGGTGCACACCTGCAGTCCCAGCTACTCAGGAGGCTGAGGCAGGAGGATCCCTTGAGGCCAGGAAGTTCAAGGCTGCAGTGAGCTATGACCACACCACTACATTATAGCCTGAGAAACAGAGCGAGACCCTGTCTCAAAAAACAAAAACAAACAAAAAACCACACTGCAGCTTTAAAAAAATAATGCCTATGAAGAAAAAGGCAAACAATCCATAATAAAAGTGGACAAACATATGAAGAGACAATTCACAGAAAAGAATGTCCAAATGGCCAACAAATAGATAAACAGATATTCGAATCCTCAAGTAATCTTCTAGTAATTAAAGGAACAATGAAGTATCGTCTCAGACCCATCAGACTGGTAAAAATTAGAAAGACATAGAGAGAGTATCTATCTGCTGGTGGGACATGGGAAGAAAGTGTCCTCAGGGGTCACCGGTGGCCATGTCACCACATGGGATAGCATCAAGGGTGCTCGTGGCCCAGACCAAGCAAGTCTGCTCTGGGGTGTGGCCCAAGGACACGTGGACCAGGGCTCTCGCTGAAGCGCTAACGCCTCATGGCCCAGGACCAGAAACAGCAGGCAGGAGACGGCCGCAGAGCACTGACCCAGCCACACTGAAAGAACGGCCTAGAGCCATGTCAGGCAATGCAACAGTCTCCTTGTGATCAAGCCAAGTGGGGAAAACATACCGTCATGTGAGCAAGACAATTCCATTTTAAAAAACAATGACCAAAAACCTGGGTATGTTTAAGAGGCCTGCGAAGGGTCCTGTGAGCAGGAACGAGGCCTGAAGGGGACGAGGGGTGAGAAATGGCATGTCTGATACAGCCTCGTTATGTAAAGTTACACACATGTGCATACATGAAAAGTAATGGTATGAAAAAGGTCTCAAGGTTTCTAGGGCCCACAGGCTGCCAGAGTGTGGTTAGTTCACCTTTGAGTTTCTGGAGACTAGCACAAACTAAATGCTGATCAAAATAATTCATCCCAGGAGGCTGAGGCAGGAGGATCACTTGAGGCCAGGAGTTCAAGACCAGCCTGGGCAATATAGCAAGACCCCTCTCTTAAAAAAAAAAAAAAGTTAAAATAGGCCGGGCACAGTGGCTCACACCTGTAATCTTAGGACTCTGGGAGGCCGAGGCGGGCAGATTGTTTGAGCTCAGGAGTTCGACACCAGCCCGAGCAAGAGCGAGACTCCATCTCTACTAAAAAAAATAGAAAGAAATTATCTGGACAACTAAAATATACATAGAAAAAATTAGCTGGGCATGGTGGCGCATGCCTGCAGTCCCAGCTACTTGGGAGGCTGAGGCAGGAGGATCGCTTGAGCCCAGGAGTTCGAGGTTGCTATAAGCTAGGCTAATGCCACAGCACTCATTCTAGCCAGGGCAACAGAGTGAGACTCTGTCTCAAAAAAAAAAAAAAAAAAGTTAAAATAATTCATCAGTGACACCTCCAAGCATAACTGTAAACTGTCTCAGGACTGGTCCTCCACAGTCTGCATACTAACCACATGGTGACAAGGGACACAAAAGCTGGCTTTTCGATCAAGGGTGTCAGTACCACTGCCAACATCAGGCTGCAGAGGAGCCTCAATTGCCGAGCTATTTCCAGTCTTTAAAACGAAGCTGCCTTGTTAAACACACAGCCCACCATGGTACTAAGATGGCACATGGCAAGGGGAGGCGCCTGAGCAAGTGCTCAGGGCAAGGCTCTCGGGGAGCTGGTGACGCTGACATGGGGAAGGGAGGAGCCCGGCGAGAACAGATGCTTACACAGTTGCGTTTCTTGCATAGGAAGACTGATGCTGAGAGACTGCAAAGCTTCTTTTCTAACACTGCCCTCAGCACTAGTTCCCTGAGACTTCCTTAGGTTGTCATGGAAACCAGCCACACCTGGAGAGGCATCTGGAACCACTGGGCTTGTGGTGGGATTGAGAGACAGTGGTGGGTCTGGGAGCTGCAGTGTTGGCCCGTTCTGGCAGAGGCCTCCCTGGCCAGGTCCATGCGGGCTTTCGCCTTCCTTGGAAGTTCTGTTTACCTCGACATCGGCACCTGGAAAGAGAGAGCACGCTAGGCCACTGTGGTTCTAACAACACGATCAAGTCATTTTTCAGACACACGGCTAACGCAGGACACAGGAGACTCAGGATACCTGAGCACGAGCATTTCCAGATCTCATAAACATGCTCACTCTGAGAGAAGAGCAGGCCCCACTCCTCCTCCTGCAGACAGGGTGGCTCGGGACAGGTCCCACCGCTGCTCTGGGCCCCAGCGTCCTCACCTGTAAAATGGCCTCACCCTCTACACTATGGTTGTAGAACTTAAGTAGTAATGTTTCCCTTTCATTTCCATAAGACCAGTACGAAATCTCATGAAAGTTTGCTTTTATAAAATAGCAAAAGAGGGCTGGGCAAAGTCTCCCACTTGTAATCCTAGCACTGGGCCTGTAAGGCCGAGGTGGGACAGCTTGAGGCCATAAGTCTGAGACCAGCCTGGGCAATATAGCAAAACTCCATTTCAACAAAAAACAGAAAAATCAGCCAGGCGTGGTGGCACGCGCCTGTAGTCCCAGGTTCTTGGGAGGCTGAGGCAGGAGGATCACTTGAGCCCAGGAGTTTGAGGTTGCAGTGAGCTACGATGACAACACTGCACTGTCACTGGGGAGACAGAGTGAGACTTTGTCTCAAAAAAGAAAAAGAAGCAAAAGAAAATGAAAGCTTAAAACATAGCTGACAATTTTTTCAACAGGAATTGGTAACGGCAGTGCTAACCACAATCACATTTACGAAGGCCTGATTCCAAAGTCGTTCCAAAGCACAAGTTCATCCTCCAACATGAGAAATCTGAGGCAAACAGGCAGATCATGTGATCTGAACAATTCTGGCAAAGCTGAGCACAGAACCCAGGACTGTCCTGCTTGAAGGCCACCAATTAGGTAGAAACTCAAGTTTAACCAATGACAACCCTGTACTCACGTATTAAACTTAGGCTAACCCATTAACATTATCATACATAGGATTATTCGCTATGTAAACTTCCTCATCAAATGGAAAAAAAGTAAGAAGGACTCATTGCAAGTAAATGAGTCTTAGTCTTCTCCCTCACCCTGGCGGGTAAGCCAGTCGGCAAAGACCAGAATGGTCTGAGCAGGGTCCTGCGGGGGTCCGAGCCCTGGCTCCAGTGGGGGTCCCAAGGCCCGGCAAGGCCCTGAGCTCTCACAGGGGTTGGCATCACTGGATCCCATGACGTACCCAGTACACATCCAGGAAATTCCCTTTGTGCACAAGCAAATTAAAAATGGTTTCTGTTGGTTGCAGATGTGAATCCCAACTAAAACAGCTATTTACTATCATGCTTCCCCGAAAGATAAACCAGATACAAATAGGCGCCACAGACAGGAAGCAGAGCGAGGGGGCCCAGTCACTGCCCTGAGACAGCTGCTGCTCTCCATGCAAACGACTGCTTCAGTCCCGCTGCATGTCAGACACAGCGTGATGGGGTAACGTCACTTTCTGATGGGCTCCTTCCTGTTTACCCAACAAAGTGTTTTTCTGAGAATCATACTGCAGGTTTTAAAAAATCTAAAAGTAAAAAGGCCCAATAAACAGTAAGACTCTATTGTTTCCAAACACAAGCCTAACTATGGATAAACAAACAACAATGATGGTAAGATGACAAAAACGGCCACCACCACTGCCTGGACATGAGCCACGCTCTTGGCACTTCACGTGCATCATTTCTTTTAACTCCCACGACAGCCCATTGACTTAGGGTGCCATTAATCTCCTGTTTTACAAAAGACGGAGGCGGAGAGGAATTAAGTCTCTTGCTTGAGGGCACATCACTCTTGAGTGGCAGATTTGAAAGCCGGTTCCATGTCTGTCTATTTTGGACTCCACGGTCTGAGGCCCATATGCTGCTACCTGCCTCCCCTGGCACTTACGTGGCAATAACCAGCAAAGCCGTCTTACGTGCCTGAGCATCGTCTCACAGGAATCAGACTGCAATTTCTGCTAGTAAATTATTACGTCCGTAACCTACAGTTTTAAAGCTGATGCTGAACTGACACCTCCTGACCAGGAAGGGCCATAACATGACCCAGCTACCGACATAAAAATGTGACTCAGTAACCCTTAGATCTCTATTGGATCATTTCTGAATTCCAGTTATTAAAGCCTGGCAAGTGACCAACGAAACAGGTAGAAATTTAGGCAGGGAGCAACACCATGTCAGTGAAGACCCACAGTCGCCTTCAGGAAAATACAACTAAGTGGTTCATATTCTGTTTAGTACAAATGGTGCTTGATCTAAAGTTAGCACTGACTGAGGAAAAACATGCATCCGGTCACCAAAACACACTCCGAATGTCCTGACACCACAGCCCTCCTCCAAAACACAAGCCGACCGCGTTCTCCTGTCTAGCAGCACACAGAGTGACCCGATGACTTACGCTGGGCCTTGTCCCACACATCAGGCAGTGCCGGCGAGTCCCGGGACTTCAGGGGGACCTGAGGGGGTGCTGAAGTGCCGCTGCCGGGTGTGTCCTCCAAGGGGCCATCCTGCTCGGCTGCCGCACCATCCATGGTCAGCGTGACGCAGGCTGAGCCGACACCAAAGGGCTGCGAGTGAGCTGCAGACAAGCCTGGTTTCTGCCATCAGCAACAGCCAAGAGCTCCCGGGGAGGATCCCACCATGTTTTCCATTTTCAGGGTAAGATTTAAAGATTCACAGACAGCTTGAAGTCCAGCCAGCTAATATCACGATACCTGACAGAAGGGAAAGACAAAAACTGTATTACGAAACTTCATTTATCTGATTTCAAGTAACAATTACAAAATTAACATTTGGTTCCCAATTTGCATATAACATGTATAAGAAATAAATACACATTATTTATTCAACAAATAATCCTTGAGGACCTACAAGATTCTAGGTTTTGAGGCTAAAATGCTGAACTGGCCACCCCAGGCCTTCCCGAAGGCACTTGTCTGCACCGCTGCTGGCTAAACAGCCTTCTGCCAGGATGGAGACGCTCTGCCTCTGGCCTGCAGTCACCACACAGGGCAGCTGACGATCTAAGTTTTAAACTTCATTTAAATGCAATTAATTTGAAACAGCCACATGTGGCCAGTTCTACATTAGAGCTACAGGCCTAGGTGCTCACAGGGCAAGCTCCCCTCCCGGGCCACCTGAAGTGGCTGTGCCCAAGGCCATAGCTCCCGCCAGGCAGCCCCAGCCTGCAAGGTGGACAGCTCAGATCTAGAGCGACAACGTTAAAGAAGCAGCTGCCATGGGGACGTGGTGACTGGGTACGAGGTGGGGGCGCAAGGACACACAGAAAGGCAGCTGACCCGGGCTCGGGGCCAGAGAAAGTGGCCACCCTGTCTCCATCCCTAGCCGGACCAGCTTTCTTGCAACCCACCTGCTAGACTAGATTTAAGGGACTAAAATCTTGCCCAAAGTTTGGCAATTGGTTACCAACATTGAAACGTATTGATGTTATGAACTCATTTTCTTAGCAGATATGACACTAGCATGACCTTCTATGCATGCTACAGAAATGACGGCATTTACTTCCTTTACAGTAAGTTTCATCGTATCCTACATTATGTTGTGTATTTGACATGTTTCTTGATAAACATTACGCAGCCTTCGTCTCTAGCTTACAAATCCCCTACAGAAATTACAGACAAGCAGGCCCATGGGTGGCCCTCAACATGGAGGTGTGCTGCTGACTGGCAGCGGCAGGTCGTGCAGGGTGCCAGTCGTTCCAGGAGCTATCGCCGTCACTCTACCTGCCACTTGTTCCTGTTCACCTGTGGAAGAGGGGCACCCGTTGGTGATGGGTGTGACCCAGTCTCCTGATGCTGTCAGTGACTAATACAGGTATGTGCAGACCTGTGGGCATTTGCTTGTAACTGTAATAATCCACGTTTTCCTTTCCGTCACCTGGCACCCTACAGGCCAGAGCCAGTGTAAGGTAATAACGGTGCTGTTAATACAAAAAGGCTGTGTGTGTTATCAGTGTAAAACTAGCATTAAGGGTTTGTAACTAGAAAGTACTGTTACTGGAAATGAGTGATAACATTAGTAACTATAAATTCAATATAGTTAATCAAAGAACTACCACAAAGGACTCTGGGAGTCAGCCTGACTAGCACATACAAATATTTGAACACTAAAACAATGTCTGAATCACAGAAATTAAGGAAGTTATTGAGGCTGGCCCAAAAATAATCCTGTGTGCAATGAATTCTCAATCTCATTTTTGTCTTTACAATCATCAGTAACATCTTTCGTCCCTGGAGATTTTCTGGATGGGTAGGTAGGTAAATGGGCCCCTAGAGCTTGGGCAGAGACTGGAGCTACACGGCTGTCCTCACACACTCCACAGAACCCTCTGAAAACCACCATTTCACAGGAAAACCACTGTGACGCATGCCCGCCATGCCGGCCCCCCAGCTACACACCAAGACACTCCCCAGGACGGCTGGTGGAAAGCCAGCCAGGCCAGGGCATGACGCTGTGGAGAAGACACACAGAGCAGGGTAAGGCACACCGGCAAAACAATGGCCAAGGTGGCCCCTTCATCACAGACTTGCCACTTCCAAGACAGAAGAGTTACAGAGGGACACGCAGGAACAATCGTGGTGAAATGTGGACTCTGTCACTGGATACTGGCGTACTGTGTGGACTGGTCACCCTGAAAGGGTCCTCAGCAAAAGGAAACTTCTGCATTTTGCTTTGATATACATCTCTGCTTCTGCCTGGCGGGGGTGGGAGTGCAGGGGACGGCACCTAAATCACCATCCGTCCCCGCAGTGCCCACATGCCCTGTGTGTCAGGTGAAAGCTTCCCACGTGTCTGTGACCGCGGATCTGGCCTCTCCGCTGGGAAAGTCCTTCCCCCCGGGTGAGTCCCCACCGTCCTCCCACGTCTGCATCAGGTGCTGCCTCTGAATCTCTCCTGGCCTCGCGGGAAAAGTGCCTGGCACACTCCCTTGTGCCATCACTGTACCTCATACGTGACCTCTACCACAGCATGTCATGCTTGCAACTGTGTGTGTGTCCGTTACCTGGTGAGACCCCTGAAAACACGAACTACTGTTCCCAGTCTGTGTCCCCACCACCTCCCACACTCCCTACTCAGAAGACTCAACACAGGCTGCTGAATTGAACCCTTGGCTCTGCCAAGTCCATCCCTTTGCAACCAAGCTAACGGTTCCAAAATAAAATGATCAAGTACTTGAATCCCTGAGCATCAACACTGTCCTTTAAAATACAGAGAATCTCTCAACTATTCCTGCTGAAAATACCTGAGAGCTCCAGTTTCAATGGGGGACAAAGAGTACCCCTGGGAGTTACCGACCAGAAGAGCAGACTGCAAAGACTGCACTCCAAATAAGCATCCCCTGAACAGGAAAAACGGGACGACCAGCAGGACCAGATTTAGCCATTAAAGACAGACTATGCAGAAGGGAACCGCCACAGAGGCAAAGGGTGACAATGCCCATCCCTGACAATGCCCAGGAAAGATACATGTTAGCCAAGATGTTCAAGCCACGGGGAAGGCACGCCAAACACGGCGACAAACACATCAGGCTGCCTGGGCCTGAAGCCATCACCAATTCCACTCACTTAATTCCCTTATTCTGATTTCTTGCTAAATAAGAAATGACTTGTGACTCCTAAGCGGTTCTACCCCTATCCAGAACGGAGACCCCGTGACTGTGACTTATTCTGGTAGCTCATAAAGACAGCTCCTGTTTATCTGCAGCTCCTCTTGAGGCTGGACGACAGAGACAGGATTTACTGCCTGTGCCCAAAGTGGAGTTTGGTGACAGTGATACTTGTCCCTGTAGGGCAATAAACTGGCATTCCCGCTTCTCAGTCTCACTTGAATTTTAGTTAGCATGACTCAGTCATTCAGGGGCTCATTACCTCAGACCGCTGACAAAAGCAAATCTCTGGGCAACTGGAGGAGGATCAGACAGCTGGGGGTGTGTCGCAAGGAAGCTGTTATTGGTAACAGGCACTCCATTTTGTGATTTAAAAAAAAATAAAAACGTCAGTCTTATTTTTGACCACTTGCATTCCTATGTTTCCTAGAGGAAGAAACAGGACAAGGCTGTCACTTGGAACTTCAAAAGGCACTCACAAATCGAGGTTCACCCCTGTCTAACATCAGGGACTTCATATTGAGAAACCACCACCCCAGGCGCCCATAGGACTTCTGGCTTCCCCCGTTCAGCAGATTAGATAAATTCCACATATATACGTTAACAGCTCCATGGACCCCACCTTTTGTAAGTTGTTCCTCTCAGCAGTTAGAGCATAGGCAAAGATAAAACAAGATTTCCTTAAGATAATATCTGGTTGAGGGAGGCTATACTAGTCTCCAAAGATACACGGAGTTCTATATACAAAGTGAAAGCCAAAAGCAAGCCCCACGTACAGCAGAGACACAGAGGAGAGGTGGACAGGCTGGGGAATCCAACCTTTCTACTTCATATTCTGACTCCTCCACCAATTAGCTATGAGACTTTCCAAAGATTTCTTACTCACTCTTAGCCTGTTTCCTCATCAGTAAACCAACGAGAAAAACAATATAAAATTTCTGTCAGGATTAAATGCAAGAAGACACTGGGTCTGTCCTACATCTTCAATAAAATGGGAACAATTATTATTGTTACTTTCCCTTCAATTGTTCCTTGTCAAAATGGATAAGTAAAAGCCAATTGAGAAAGTATATTATTTCTTAAGACAACTGGCGAAAAAAAAAAAATGAAAAAGGAAAGGAAAAAAAGCTACTTTTGAATCTGAGCAATGCCAGGTGACTTATTTCCTTTCCTTTTTTTTTTTTCTTTTTCTCTACTATTCCCACTTTATAGATGACTTATCTCCTTTCCTTGGCATTCAAAGAATACTGTAACCGAAAGCTGTGAAAGGGTTATAAAGGGCTATGTTCATGATGTTAAAGAGACAAATAAAAAAAAAATCCATGAGTCACCTGTAAATGGCTTGCAATGTCCCAATGACAATAAAATCCAACCTCTTACCAGGAACTATGAAGCAGAAAGCGATCTGGCC
The DNA here is from genome assembly GCA_963575035.1 of Avahi laniger. NCBI lineage: Eukaryota > Metazoa > Chordata > Mammalia > Primates > Indriidae > Avahi > Avahi laniger. The sequence continues at coordinate 12,349 of CAUYSK010033216.1, forward strand.
CCTGCCTACATCTACACCCTAACTACTATCACTTTCCTCCTTTTTCATTTTGCACTCGTCATAAACACTGAACTACTCCTTCCTCAAGGTCTTCACACTTCCAGTTCATTCTGTTTCAAATGCTCTTTTCCCACAACTGTGAATGGCCAGCTTGTCACAGAGGCTTTGGCACAAAAGTCATCTCCCTTTCGGATCTCCCCATACAACTTAAAGCAGCTTACCTCACCCCATCACCATCAGTACTCTCAGTAACGACCTCCCGTGTCCCTCCGCTAGGTGAGCTCAGTGAGGGCAGGGGACCTGACAAGACTTCACCACTGAACCCCAGGGCCTCTGTGAACAGGACCTGTCACACAACGGGCACTCAATAAATATTTGGTGGATGAAGATCGAGCTGTTCACCTGGTTCATACTAGTGACAATGCCTGGCTGCCTGGACCCCACTCCCTTTGGACAGTAGCACTGAACCAGAGAAACACCTCTGAGTACCTAGAATAGAAATAATAAGTCTGCCAGGAACAGAGGCAAACAGGGAAGTACACGGATTCTTCAAAACACGGTTGCACATAAATTGCCCGACACCATGTCACGTTTGTTGGCAACTGCAAATGACATCTGTCTACCCGAGAGGCTGAGGTGGAAGGATCGCTTGAGCCCAGGAGGTGGAGGCTGCAGTGAGCTGTAATGACGCCACGGCACTCCAGTCTGGGCGACAGAGAGAGACCGCTTCTCAAAAAAAAAAATTAAACTGCAAAGGACAAGACTTAAAACACAAGTACTGCCCGAGAAGTACCAGCAGACACCTTTGGGACAAATCACATGCTACTAGGCGCAGACAAGCGTTCCGGAAGGGCTCAAGTGAATCAGTATCCACGGAGGCGGCTCCGCTAACAGCTGAAAGCTGGCTTCCAGCCCCGAGGCTAGCAGCAGCGAGGAGGGTGACTGGAACGACGGTCACCGCATCGCTGTCGGAGGCAGCCGCGCCCAGGCCCCGCCGCCCCTCGCTGGCTGCGCCTCGCCCGCCGCCCGACCTCCGCCGCCGACTCCTGGGCCCTCTCCCGGCAAGAGCCCGGCCCCGGGGCACCGAGGCCCCCGCAACCCTCACCCTAGTGCTGTGGAAGCCGCTGCGACCGCCCCGCGCGGCTGCTCGGGCGGAGACGTGGCCGCGAGAGAGGCGGGGCGCGGCAGTGCACCGACTACGGGCCCCCAGGAAACAGCTTGTACGCGCTGCCTCCGTTCCGGAAGAGAGAATGTAGTCTTCTGCTCGCCAGCAGCCGCCCTAGGGCCAGGGACGCTCTGGCCGCAGGGTCCATGTCGAGCTCACCCCTAATCGGCCCTAGGCAGATTTCAGAAAGTGACTTTAAGAGTTTGCAGCACTTTCCCTCGTACCAACGCAACTTCTGGACTTCCGGGACCCATCCCGACAGGAAGCTGAACAATTGAGCTTCCGGCGGAAGTGGCGTGGCCGGGCTCAGCCCCGGTCCTGCCCCGCCCCAGCTGTCAGGGTGTGGGCGTGGCTGATCTGGCCCCGCCCATTGGCGGGCGTGGTCTGACGGCCCCGCCCCGCGCGGTCCTGCCGTCCCTCCTGGGCTGGGCCTTACTCCCCCCGGCGCTCGTGGTGAGCCCGCCGCGCCGTTTCGCTTTTCCGCAGCGTGAACGCGATGGCCTAGGGCGTGAGGCGAAGGCCAGACCTGTGCCGATGGTTCTTGCCTAGGGGTATCGAATTGTTCCCGCTCCGATTACTGAAAAGACATTAAATTCCTCCCCAGAATCGCCTCTGAACATTTGCGCAGAAGCAGCTGAGCGTGCTCGGTGCGCGTCCCTCCACCGACAGGGCAGTCTCAACCGCGGCCGCTTTTCCGAAAGCCGTGACGTTTCCCTCCACATTTTAGAATAAGCTTGTCTGTCTACAGAAAACTCTTCCCGGATTTTGATAGAAATTGCATTAAAGTACAGATTAAACTGGGGAGAACCGACATCTTTCCTATGTTGACTCAGCCCTTCGATCTGTGTACATGGTAGGTCTCTCCATTTATTTAGGTCTTCACCGATTTCTTTCATCCACGTTTTGCAATTTCAGCATACGCATTCTGTACGTCTTGATAAGTTTATACCCAAGTGTTTCATCTTCTTCTAAGCTATTGTAAATGGCACTGTGGTTTTTACTTTGGTGCCTACGTGTTCATTGTTAGTCTCTAGAAATATGATGAATTCTGTGTGTTGACTTTGTATCCAGAGACTTCACTGAACTGACTTACTAGTAATAAGGTTTGTTTAGGTTTGGTTTTTTGGTTTTTTTTTTTCCTACATAGACCATCAAGTCACCTGCAAATGCAGGTGACTGATGCTTGAAATCCCAGCAGCTCAGAGGCTGAGGCAGAAGGATCGCTTGAGATTGCAGTGAGCTATGATTGTGCCACTGCACTCCAGCCTGGGCTCCAGAGACCCTGGCTCCAAATATATAATCATAATTTTAATTCAAAACGATCACAGACTTAAGTGTAAAATGTATGAAACTCTACTACTTTTAGAAGAAAATAAGAGAACATTTTCAGGACCTACAGCTTGGGGAGAGTTCTTAGACATAAGAAAAGCATAATGCACAAATCCATGTTTCTCCTGTGCTTTCTCCCGAGGAAAGCTGTTGCCCAGGCTCCTGGTGGCCTTGGCAGCAGCATCTGGGTCTCTGCTGAGGCCAGCTGTGGCTCTCTCCTGGGCTACCAGCCCAGAGCAGGGGAACCTCCAGCTGACAGAAGCCCCTCCAGCCTCTCAGCTGCTTCTCTTATTTGGCCACAGTGCAGGCAGCAGCGCTGGACTCCCACCTCTCGGATCTGGGCCTGGCCAAGCATTGCTGCCCTGCTAGCGTGAAGGTAATTAAGATCATTTAGAACCTGTTTCAAAGGCTTTTATTTGTCCTTAGCGGGAGGGTTGGCCCTCATTCCCAAGACCTTCTTGTTTTACTCAATTTGCTTGGCTTTCGTGGGGCCAACAGACTCATGCAGAACCTCTAGGCCTCTTCCCCTGGCTTGGAGCTCAGAATCCTCTGGGCCAGGAAGGGTTCGCTCCGACGGCACTGAAGGGTGTGCAGCTGATGGGACAGGCAGGTGGGCAGGGCTGGCCGCAGCTTCTGAGCAGGGCACTTGGAGGACGAGGTGCCCTGTGCTGCACCAGAGCACACAGGAGACAGGGCTTGCAGAGAGTCGTCAAGTATGCGCTGGGCATGTGGGGCGATAGCCCGTGGTCAACTGCAGGCCAGCTCTGGGTCTGTTCCGAGGCTCAAGGAGCTGGGCAGAAGCAGTAGGAGTCTGTGGCTGCTGCCAGGCTGTCCTCCAGGACAAGCCTATGAGTGAACCTGTGCAGCCATCCATAGGGACAGGGGCTCTCAGACAACTGTGGCTTGTTAGTCTCTTTGGGTGGGAGGATTGTGAGAAACAGGAAGTACAGAAGACGACAAAAGCGCTGCACGAGTCCAGGCCCACCTGCCTCTGTGGGCAGGCGGCTCGTTACCACGCCAGGGATCTAAACCCTCATCAGCCCCTTCGCTGGGAACCAGGCATCAGGTTTCTATGGAAGAATGAAGAAGGAGGAAGCAAAAGCAACTCCCAAGGCTGGGCACAGGCTGTGCAGTGCCCAGAGCTCTGCGAGTGTCCTGCCCTTCCTGGACAGATCCAGCGAGACCCAGGAAGTTGCTGGTTCTGTTCAAACCAAGGCATGAAAAACCTGCTGTATTCTCTACAGGGTCGGCAATTTTATTTTTACTTTTTGGAGAGGGGAAAGGAGCCTGTGTGATCAGCCACTCCCTCTACGACACAGACGCAGGGCAACCCCAGTTCATTCCCGGGACCTGCAAGGCCTCCCGTCTCGGCCTCACTCCTGCACGCCCCTCACTCCTGCACCATCTCGGGGTCTCCCCTCTCGGCCTCACTCCTGCACGCCCCTCACTCCTGCACCATCTCGGGGTCTCCCCTCTTGGCCTTACTCCTGCACAAATGCACGATCTCTGCCTTGTGGCTTTCTCTGGTACTCGGCTGAAGACGAAGCTTCAACACTGGATGGACAGGTTGTGGCAGAATGAAGAGATCCTGTGCTGTTCTCACCAGATGCTCAGAGTTTGGGCCCCAAGCCCAGCTCACCCCATGTGGCCAATATGCCAATGGAGTCACCAGATCTACTAGTAGGCAATAAAGTAAACGTTACCGGCAATAAAGAACAAGTAAATCTGCACAGAGCCTGTCTCCATCATGTGGGGCGGCCCACACACAAGCAAGCCCAATGCCAGGAGCGAAACAAACATGGCCTGTTTATTAGATTGCAAAAGAGAGAACTTTCTTCCACAAATCAGAGTGCCGCTTCTCAGTGTGTATCAAGAGCAAGACAACAGTTGAAAATCGTATTCCTGAGAAGCAAAAAAGTTACCAGATTGCAAACAAAAATAAGTGATTTCAACAAAAGATAAATTTTTTTTTTTTTTTACAAAAACCAAAATTTCAAGTATTATTCCAGATGACATGGCAACCGTAATGCGGGAAAGGGATCCCAGAAACAGAGGCCCAGCGTGCTCCCCCTTCACACACTGCGGGGTCTCCGTGGGGAGGGCCTGCCACGGGGGCTCAGGGAGCTCAGGGGGTGGTGCGTCCTACGCCTTGTCCTGCATCCTGCCACCTCACCCAGGACCCACGGTCAGCCCTGTGCCGGCGATGGCAGTGACTCACACTCCTTAGCAAGGAACCCATAACGTGACATTCATTTCTAGGGTGAGCAGTTTGGGACATGGGTAGATTTCATTTTTTTTAATAAACAGAAACATATGCTTATTCTTTCAAATACCATACTATACCCAATTTTAGTCAATTTGTAAATTATAAATTATATTATTTGTGCTACAGTTTGTGATATTTAAATCTTATTAGAAGATAAGCACCAAACCTATTAAAATAAAAAATATATAAAATGCTGTGGTTTTCCCGACAGTAGAATATTCTGTACATCCTGTAGGCTGTAAACTTATGTTCCATTTTCCTTAAACAGAGTGTTTTTGATAAACTTTCCCCTTTCTCCCTTGAAACTTTTCCTGAAAAGAGATTTGTTTTAACTCTAGTTATTGAAAGGGCACAGAAAGAGCAAAGCTGCGCTGTCCCCATCTCAGTGGGAAGGGACGACTCTGTTCATGGGAAGCGCTTCAGTCTCTGCTGTTCCAGCCACTGTGAGTCCCTCCTAGCGCTTGCCAGGACAGGCTGACGCTCCCAAGATCCCCCAGGCACCTTGGGGGGTCTCATTTGGAGGGTAGAACTCCACCACAGAGAAAGTCGCACCAAAGTCCCTGACCAGAGACCCCAGCATCTCTCAGGGGGCCCCAGAGATGCCCTAACGTGTCTGTGTTCGGTATTTCTACAACGTGCTGCCACTGCCTCCAACACACCACAGCTACGAGGGCTTCCCAACTCCTAGTTCTTGAACCTTGTCTGTTCACAGATATGATTGAATTTCCTGCAAGAAGAAAATGGTCAAATTACACAAGAGGACATGAGACAGGTATTCAAATAAATTCTGAAACCATACCCTGGAAGAACTACCTGAGAAATACGTGTGTGTGTGTGTGTGAACTTATAGCAGTATATTTCTAATCATATCAAAGAAACTAACCCCTAAAGGTAGCCTTCTTTTTCTCTTTTAAATTTTTAAAAGAGAAGTGAAAACACTTTACGTAATTTTGTTAGAGAAAAGAACAAAAGCTGAGCTTCCTCAGAGCGTCCCTGCGATGATGTCGGTCCCTGACATGGTCACCTGCCCTCCCACAAGCCCCACACATGTCCAGTGCACCTTTGCAGCCCTGATCCGTGCTCCTACCGAGGAAGGTGAGCCAGTCACCACTGAAATCTCTTTTCTCACAACACGGTCTCTTCCACATGCTGTTTGTGCTCAAGCACAAAGCAAGGTTTTTATTCCACGAAATCACTCCTTCATGGGATCACCTTTATAAGATGTCTCTCACGCTGATGGCACTGTCTCAAGGACTGTGCCCTGAACCACGAGCCCACAAGTGACTGCTGGGCCTGCACACTGGCGGGGGGCTGACTGTGGTGATCACCTCACCGCTCACAGTCAGAGAGACACCCCAGCTGCCCTGGTTCTGTAAGTGGGCCTGCGGTGACCACAGCCCCCGGCTCAGAAGCTACTGAGCCTCTGACACTGGGCACCCCCGGAAGCTGCCAGTGACTCCAGCCATGAAGACGCAGAGTGGAAGATGGAAGTGAACCTTTGCAATAAACATTTTACCAAATAAGGTAACAGAAGAGAAGGATTCCTAAATGGAGAGGTTGCTTTGTATACTGCGTGGCTTTGTGGAGGCGTAATGACTGAATTAGCATATTTATGAGCAGATAGTAGACTGTCTCCCCTGCCTTCCCAAGCCTCGAGCCACACAGGCATCCCTGGCCTCACTCACATCGCGTGGTGAGCCTTCACCTGAGTGCGGCAGTTACGGCCCCAGTAGCAGTCAGGACGGGATGTCACAGCCACTAGAAAAAGAAAAAAATTACATATATCTATTAGATATAGCAATTGAATTTTTTTTTGTTTTTTTGAGATAGGGTCTCAACTCTGTTGCCCAGGCTGGAGTGCAGTGGTGTGATCATAGCTCACTGCAGCCTTGAATTCCTGGCCTCAAGTGGTCCTCCACCCTCAGCCTCCCCAAGTGCCAGGATCACAAGTGTGAGCCACTGTGCCTGGCCAACTGAATTGAATTTAAGTAGAGGTCCAACGAGAGAAACTGCAGCTGGAACACCAGCATCTTGTGACTCTTTAAAACTAACTCCCTTAGACTGTTCCAAGATTTCAAGAAAGGAAAACATACTTAATTGAAAATCCAACTTAGGAAACGAAATTATTCCAGTTGTCTACCAGACGTCTGTCTCTATGTATCTTGTTTTACAAACCAGCACTGCCTGGTTGCCTTGATTGGTGACAGCAAACAGACTCAGGGCCTCAGACAGCCTGTTTCTCTGCCCGCTTCCCACCCTGCTGGGAACGAGCAAAGGCCAGGCCCAGTGTCTGTTAAGGAGGCTGATCCAAACAGTGTTAAAGTGGGTGGGGGTGAGGGTGGGGAGCCTCACCTGGCAACTCGGAGGCAGGAATGTTCTGCCGGTACTGGTAGGTCAGCTCCCGGAAGCTGCGCAGGCCACAGCAGTAGCACAGCACAGTGTTCCCCGTGACCCTGTGATCTGGAAGGAAATGGCCTCATGCAGACACAGCCAGCTGTCAGGTGCGTCCTCTTCCAGAGTAGAACAGACGCAGCACTTCACACCCGGGGGGAGCTAACGCGCTGACCCATGAGTGGGGCTGAGGCCATGGGCCAAATGAGCAAAACTAAGATATGCCAATTTATTTTCTTACGGCAAAATAACCCCACATGGATAAAAAATTTAAATATTGAAAAATCCAAAAATGTGCTAAGAAAAAAAATGAATGAATATTATTTTCTCTTGACCTATTTCTAAGCATGTCATGAAAACCAGAGGGCACACCAGAAAGGATTCACAACTTCAACACTACAATGGAAGAAACACACACATCAAACAGACGCGAAACCCTGATGACAGAGTGGAAACATCTGCAACACAAATGACCATGCTCTGTGCCCTTAATTAACAAGATTAACATACAAATCCATAGCAAAAAAAAATCAAAATAGGCTAATACAAATATGGGCCAAGATCACAGACAAGCAAATGACCCATAAATGCGAAAAGATCTTCAATTTAGTTAACAATCGAAAATGAGCAAATAGAACAATGACATGTCACTGCTGGCCTCTCACACTGACACAAGGAAGGCAAGTGCGGAGCTGATGGCTGGGCTTCTGCCTGCAGCCCCCAGAACCACCGGGGCAGCACAGAGACAGCGTTCAGTGACCTTCTCAGCTGTATGCACCACTCTCCTAAGGATCCTATTTACTAATCCTAAGGTGATGATTTTTCAAGTCTACAATATTGCATGCTCAACAACTACAATGTTGTTTAAAATGGTGAAAAACTGGAAATAATTCAAATATCCTGTATTAATAAACTGGCCAAATAAATCATGATATCAGAATAGTATGCAATTAAAAAAATCAAGAGATAGAACTTTATAGACAGAAGGGGTCCGTGATACCTTGCTGAGTGAAAACCAGGGTACACACAGCGCACACACAAGACTTTGTGAGAGTGAGGTACACAAACAGGGGTCTGTGTTTCAAGGTGCCTGAACAGGCCGTCACGAAAAGATCAACTCTGCGTGTCTCTAAGGTGGTAGATTTCCAGTGACTTTTACTTTATCCTTTGTTCTTCCCTGTATCATTTACATTTTCTTTGTGAGCCACAAATAAGAAGCCATTAAGAGTCCGAAGAAGCTCAGACTCAGCTGACAGATTCGGGCAGCCACACAGCAGCTGTTACAGCGCAGGACACCCGACACCCACACAAAAGACGCTCACTAGAATGCGTCCATGAAACAGACACAGCTTAAAAGGATCTTAGGAAAATCCCTCAATTCTTTTTTAATAATTTATGTCTTAGAAAAAAGAGCCCCCTGTTGATATTTCTGCAACCTCCCTTAGTGACGAAAACCCCACTCCACAAGGCACCTTGTCCTCCCCTGGGTGAAGGGCGACCCTCACTGATGCTCAGCACACCAAGACCAGAGCCTCCGAGAAAAACAGGCACCAGGACCCCCATGGATAAGGGTGGGGTGCCTCCAAGTTGCGATCCTGCCCTCCTCTGTGGGGAGAGAAGGTGCTGGAATATGTCATGCAGGTTCAAACCAAATTTTTAAAAAACCATCCAGAAGTATCAGGACCTTTCTATCTCTCTGCCAGGGTGAGTGGAGGTCGAAGCCGTAAATGTGGGAGAGCAGACAGGTGATGCTACCCGGGACGGCCTGCCAGGTTCTACTGCTTTACGGGAGGCAAAGGAAGCCTTGGAAACTCGGGTCCGTTCCAAAGCACGGTGGCAAGAGAACGAAGCTTACCAGACAGTAAAAACGCCCCCCGCTGAAGTGCCACAAGACTCTCCGTCAACATGTTTTTCCACGTCAAACCCCTGGTTGCCAGGTAGTTCTGCGAAGGGGAAAAGGGCAATAAGAAGAAATGCTAGTTCAGGGGAAGAAATGCTAAAATGGGAAGAAAGGAAATGCCCCAGAAAAGGCCCCAAAGGTGGGTAGGGCCAGAACATAGCACCTGTGCAGGGCCAGCCCAGACGACCCTGAGTGAGGAGTCTCGTCCCAGAGCCTCCCAAAGAAGGCGGCTAGCTTTTGAAGCTCAAGTGTAAGAGTCACCACGTTTTCGCAAAATGTCTGCAATGACACCCACAGCACAGGTGCAAACGAGACACCAAACCTCGGCTGGGGTGTCCTGAGTCCCATGACAGGCCTCGGTCTGGGAACAGGAGAAGCTGAGGACCTGGCGTCTGCTCTCTCTGCCTTTCAGAAACATGGAGGCATTTAGCTCCTTTTGTGCAAACCTACAGGAAAGTGCCCCTACGTGTGGATGTCGAGGCACAGGGCAGTGCCGCGGAGCGCAGTGTGCGCTGTCATGTCCTGGAGAACGTGGAGGCCCCACTGTGCATGTGCTGTCGGCAAGGTTCGGAGTGAGAGGGCAGACATGCGCATTAAACACATTAAAACTGAGCGCCGAGCCGGCTTCCTCAAACGTGGGAAGGAAAATGGCCAGAAAAGGAAGGCGCAGGGAGCAGAACCCCCCTCAGGGCCAGCACTTTTGAGAAATCCTCTCCGTGAGCTTCAGGAACTGACTCCTATGGATTCATGGCTTGATGGGCAAAAAGGAAACGTCGATTTTTGGAACATGGGGAAAACAGGCACATGACAATAGAATGCAGAGGACAACCCACTGTCTGAGTCTGAAAGAGCAGAAAGAGTCCTAAAAGTAACTGGGAAAGTTATGGGGGGCTCTTCTCGGTTTCAGCTAAACCCGAGGGCACGTTTGAGAGGGGGATACCTTCAGGATGTCTGACTCATAGTTGTTGTTGTTCAACACCCCATCCAGACACTTGTCCCCCAGGTTGAGTTCTGCCGAGATGAAGGGAAGCAATGTTATCTGTTTTATAAAGACATCGTATGAAAGTATTATTTGCCTGACAGAATAAACAAATTTCATCATAGATCTACAAAGAATAAATTAAGTTCAATGACATAACGTTAAACAGACTACAGGTAAAAATGATTTCTATTTCACTCCCTTCTTAAAACGATAAGTTTTCTGAGTCTCGTCCACACCTGTTCCTGTATTGTAAAAGTTGACCCTGCAGTAAGGATTCAGTTCTTAAAAGTTAGTATGTCCCCTAATTGTTTTGTCATTGCTTGATTTTGAGCTGACACAAATTTGACACCTTGAAAATGGCAAACATCTTAGTTGAGCAGGAAAAGGCAGTTGGTCACTTGGTGACCTGCAGTGGCTGCCCCACCCCCCAGCAGGCCATGGACACCACCATCATCTGCCCTCAAGTTCACCAAGAGACAGCGCAAGGTCAAAGCAACTCGTGGCTGAAGAGCCGGCATTACCGCAGAATGGGGCCAGGCAGCCGAAGCAGCCGGTCCGGGTGCAGCCCCAGTACAGATGGCAGAAGGGCTGCAAGCAAACCGCACCTGTGGACAGAGGACGCTGGTCAGGCGGGCGCCCGGCACACAGCCTGCCTCTGAAGCGATGCCAGGTCACGCCAGACTCAGGAGCTCAACTGTCTTTGAAAACACGATTTACGAGGAGTTTCCCTGGAACCTGGGAGCAGGGGCCACACCCCAGCTAGCATCTGCGGACTGAGCTGCGGCAGCTGGGGCTGCAGACCCGCACTGTTTCTCACACAGTGCACACGCTCGCCCCAGGAAAACCACCAGATCCACACAAGCTAGCATCACATCTGTCTCCTCAGCCTACGCAGCTTTGGTGGGTTCCTCCCAGCTCTGCCAGGTGTGACATCCTTGCAGTCAACTGTGTACTCACAGCTCATACATACCTTTTTTCTACCTGAGTATTTTTTCATGTTGTTACCTTTTTTTGATAGACATTATTTTTTAATGTTTAATATTCTATAGAGCAGAATTCTCTGAAATATAGTATCAGGTAAACTCTAGCTAAAATTCTTATAGTGTGTAATATTAAAGTCTTCTAAAATCTGGCAGGGCTTGGAGGCTCACACCTGTAGTCCCCGCTACTTGGGAGGCTGAGGCAGGAGGATCTCACCACTGCACTCCAGCCTGGGTAACAGAACAAGACCCGTTTCAGAAAAAAAAAAAAGTCTTTCAAAATCTGTAATCACTTCATAAATGCCTCTATGTATAAAAGCATTCTATATGACATTACAGTCGAAAGTAGAGATCGCTGAGGAAAAGCTGGCCTCTTGCCCAGTTTGTAAAGCCCTTCCCTGAGCTGCCCTTTGCTGCTCACCGCGCACGTGGAGCAGGAGGTGGGTGCCCCCTGTGACCTCTCATCTGCTCTCCCTACAGGTGACACCAAGCAGTGGGAAGTGGCCACCATGCAGACGAGGGCAGCGGCCACCCAGAGGCAGCCGAGGTGTGTCCCACTGGACTAGCTGCACCTGCCTGACCTGGAGCCCACACCCCACTCGACAGGCCCAGCCGGCACCTGTGCCCAGGCCAGGCTCAGGAGGACAGTGGCGAGAGTGCCCGGAACACTCTTAAATCATTCCAGAGAGAACGTGTGCCGAGGCCGTGTCTGTCCTGCCGGCTGCTCCAGCGTGCAGGACAGGACAGCACCTTGTGCCCCGTCGGAACAGACTGATGCTGCCGCACAGGTTCACGTTCTCTCCGTTAGCAGTGGTGCTCTTAGAAACCAGGAAGCATCGTAAAAGGAGGCAAAGGAAAGGGCAGATGTTTCAGTCAGGGGTAATTCAAACATGCTAAATCAACGACAGGCTCCATTTTAACAGTAAGGCCTGTATATTAAAACAAAGCATCACATTTCATCTCCTAGATTTGTTTATTTACTTATTTTTTTGAGACAGTCTCTCTCTCTTGCCCTGGATAGAGTGCAGTGGTGTCAGCCTAGCTCACAGCAACCTCAAACTCCTGGGCTCAAGGGATCCTCCCGCCTCAGCCTCCCGAGTAGCTGGCACTACAGGCGCGAACCACGCCAGGCTTATTTTTCTATTTTTGGTAGAGATGGGGTCTCGCTCTTGCTCAGGCTGGTCTCGAACTCCTGAGCTCAGGCAATCCTCCCGCCTCAGCCTCCCAGAGTGCTGGGACTACAGGTGTGAGCCACCGCGCCTGGCCTCATCTGTTAGATTTAGAAGTGAGACATTATAAAGCAATTGTGGTACCGATGTGGGGACAGAAACAGACCCCAGAAGGAGAACTGCCATGTATGGAAACTTGGCCTATATCGGGGCGGCATCATCGGAGGTGGGAAGAGATGGATTATTCAACATGGTCATGTGGGGACAACTGGTTATGTAGATGAAAAAAAGAGAAACTGCATCCTTCCTTCGCGCCCCACACAAAGTCAACACCACTTCGAAACCTGGGCCTCCACGACAGAGCACGGAGGCTCATAGCTCACTCACACTGCTGGGGCGCGATGCGCGGGTCCTGCTCACGTTCGGCTCTCCGGTCGGGCATGGGCTGGAAGCAGCAGGTGCACATGGCGTGGCTCCCCTGCAGCGGACACACGTACTCCTGGCCTGCCGCGTGCCCATGGGCAGCACGTGTCGGAACAACGGGCAGAAAGAGCAGATTAGACTCACATCAGAGAGATGGAGAAAAGCTCAGGAGAGACAGACCTGAGAGCGCCAAGGAGGCTGAACCTGTTCTGAACAGCCAGATGACATTCTACCACCCAAACTAAGGGACTTCGAGTAGATTTAAGGGTCATCAAAAACTGTCTTTTGGCTCAGGGGTTATAGAAAGATTTCAAAGATCAGTTGAAGGTTTTCTCACATTTCCTATAAAGGACAGGGCCTCAGAGCACATATAATATTGTAAAGCAATAAAACAAGTTATGTATTTAACTTCTGTCGAAGCAGAAGTTAACAGCTACATCCCGCAGAAACACAAGTGACGGCACGGTGGGTACAACTGCCTGACCTGGCACTCTGGGCCAACGTGGCCGAGCTCCCTGGACATGCACGGTCCACAGAGGAAAGACCACGGGGAACACGCCAACCACCCCCACAGCAACTCCACTGTAACCTTCTGGAGCACCCACCGAGGGTCTCAGGCTCTGCTGGGTACAACACGCCTCTACACGCATGACCCCCACGAGCACTCTGACAAGCCCAAAGGAGGTGCTGGGTCCCTACTACGCACAGGGAGGAACCTGACCGGTGCCCAGGCAGAGCTGAAGAACGGCAGAGCCAAACCCAGGCCCACGGCCTCACGGCCACACCTGTGTCCCAGCACCGCTTTGCCTGTCCTGCTCACAGGTTCTACAAGAAGCCACTGGGAGAACGGCAGCCTAGGAAGGTGGCTCTGAGTCACAACTGCAGGTGGGCGGCCTCAGGCCAGGGCCCTGGAGGGCCGTCTTCCCGCTCTGCACGAATCACAGAGTGGACAGGGCTGAGAACTGCACATCCCACACGCCCTGGCCAGCTCCCCTGCACCTCTCTTCATGGCATCGGGGGATCCGCCTGCTGGAAACAGGCACCTGACAGGAGAGCGTTTGGGGTGACTCGAGGCACAGGACAGCTTCTGGTGACGTCACCACCCACTGCTAGAGAGAAGCCCGTCTCTCATTTTAGGGCCAGACATGTGATCATCTCTTTGGGTTTGCAAACCCAGCGGGATGCCAGCTGCCTGGGCAGTGGGCTGGGCAGAGACCGAGTGTTAAAACCAGGGCTAATCCCAGGGGTATGCAGGAGGGAGATCACGGGTGAACACTTAGTTATCTGATTTTTTTTAGACCAACATCAGTTACAAAAAGCAACAAGCTATGAGAGGCGGGGGCCACCGAGGCAGGTGGCAGGACGGCAGCGAGAGGCGCAGAGCGAAGGTGGCAGAGCGTGGGCCACAATGCTTGTCAGCACAGTCACCATGAGGCAAGACGTGACGAGGGTCACGGTCTGACGGAAGCAGTGTCTCACCTGTGGCGAGGCTGGTGGACGTGGACGGTGCATCTCCAGGGGCCTGCGGGGCAGCCAGCTCGCCGTCGGGTACCAGGCAAGGAAGGGGCCGTGCCGTCTGCCGCCTGTACTGCGGACACTGACGGCACACGATGTACGGCTGGCTGCGAGGAGAGCACAGGGCAGGACTGAAGGGGCGGGGCGGAGCTGCACCGCAAGCCCCAGACACAGCCTCAACTCTCCGTCTCCCAGAAACAGTGCTACCCAAAATCTGCCGCTTCTGGTGTGGGGGAAGGGCAGCCTCCCACCCCGCCCAGCACCCACCCCTGGAGGAGAAGAGTCTGTAGCAAGCAGCGCCGAGCCCCCAGGAGACAGGGAGAGCGCCTCTCGGGCCGCGCCGCACACCCTCCCTCGCTGTGGCAGCTCCACAGCACGTGGCCCCACAGCCAACGGCACCCCCTGCCCTCCTGGGGTGGCCCGTGCTGCCCTGGACCATTTGTCTTTGTTGCACTTCACCAGAAACTAGGAGGTAAAAAGGGGACTATGAAAAAACGATCCACAGGAAAAATGCCCGAGACTCCCCTCGGTTCGAGAACACCTTTCTAAGCCTGATGCCGAGCAAGGAGCCAGTGAGGGTGAGTGGGGCAGACCTGACCAGACAAAAACAAGGTGGTGAGAAGATGCTCAGCCTTCAAAGAAGAAAGGAAATGAAAATGAGATGACTTTTTTCTCCTACTCAACTGGCAAAGGGAATCCCTCGTGTGGGCCTCACAGAGTGGCACTGCACAGCCTATCTGAGGGGTGTCAGGATGACAAACGCACTCAAATTCAAGCAAGGTCTAACTCCCAGTCACACTCTCCGGCTCGATCACCTCGCTTCTATGTGTCTGTCTGCATGACCCGGCTGGCCACGAGCACAGGCGCAGACGTGCGCACTGCAGCACAGCGGCCGGTTCACAGCACCGGGCGTCCCAGGTGCATGCGTGCAGTATAATCCCATCCTCACAGAATATTTATTAGTATATAACATCTATTTTATTAAAATATATATGTATGGATACACATCTGAATGACCAGATGGGTACAATAAAACGTTAACACCAAACTGACTTTTCATTTTCTTTTTTTTCTTAACTGTCATCATTTGCTAAATTTACAGAAAGGAAACAATAATAAAAGTTTTGGGGTCTTTTGTTTACTGTGTTTTTAAATATCACGGCCTCAATCCAAAATTCAGATCCTGGACTAGGAAATATCAACATGTCAGCAGATATAATGAGGCCTCCTAGGACAGCATCCTCTCAGCTGGACGGCTGTGCCATTTCCTAACAAATGACACGTATTGCAATTTATGATACAGGACTTTATGGTCACTAGATAAGGTACGAATAGTAAGTGTGCTCATGTGGGAAGAAAATAACACAGCCAATGATGACCTCGTGTCACAGGCAGACCCTCAATGCGGAGACTCTGGAAACGAAAGGATGTCAGCACAGGGAGGGCCCTGTCAGGTACCAAAGCTAACACTGCCAGCTGCCACCCTGAGTGTTCATCTCATCCTGACCATGCCTCTCGACGGAGGTGCTGGTTCTCCCCAGCACCAGAAAACAAGCCCACGGCACTGAGGAACGGGGCTGCTAGGGGTAGAACCAGCCATGCTGCCCTGTCGACCCCAGGAGCAAGCTCTCAATTACGGTGCTCAAGGCACCTCCAGCTCCCACGCTCTGCTCCGTGCCAGGCCAGGACTTACCTAATGTCTGAGGACTCGCTGTCAACGTCGGACAGCTCTAGCAGGTCCTCTGAACTCCCCTCTTCGTCAGAAAAAGATCTCCTGACTTTGGGCTGCAGCATGTCTTGAGTGATCTTATTCCTGGCGTCCATGCTCTGCACATCTTCTTCACTGCGACTCTTGTCTAGAATTCAAAGGGCACAGCACCACTCACCGGTAGCACAGCCTACACCACTCGGAGCTCACGTCCCCAGCGCCTGAAGAAGGGAGGCCTGGGCAGGCTGCCCCACTTGCCTGGGTGCTGGATGAGGTACGCTTCCACGAGGTTGTTGAGGATGTGGTTTTTACAGATGCGCTCCACCGGACAGCGGCAGGTGGGGCAGAGGGAGGAGCGCTCCATCCAGCCAGAGTAGCAAGCAGCGCAGAACGTGTGCATGCAGGGCTGCAGGCTGCGGCACAGAGGGGCACGTCTGCAGACGGGACCATGGCCCTCGGGCTAAAGTCCCCAGCAGGACCACCCAAGGGAAGGATGTGCCAATGTGAGCCACTGGCCAACTGGGGGGACCCAAACCATCATTCAACCTAAAAATATTTTCACTCGGTCTTGGTCGATGAAAACAAATCAGAAGCCACGTGGACTCTGAGTTTTCAGGAGGGACAGGGGAGAGCAGATTGTGACTTCAGGAAGACAAGCAACAAGAACACAGAGTGTTTTTAGACTGAAAGTCTGACAGGCTCTAACTCTTAAGTTCCCAAAGTAAGCAGCAAGCAGGCTCTTCCCCAGATGCTCCTACACGTTCATTCTGCGCTAAATGTTGTCTTTATTTAGCTAGGAAATTTTTAAAACTCGGTATAGTCCATTTGATCTGTCTGCAAGGTAGAGACTGGTTCACTAGGTCACATGTGACCCACGCCAGTCAAAACCAGCACTGCTGAAACCTTGTGGGTTCCACAGCCTGGGTCTCTGGGCCAGGTTTTCTCCTTGTTGGCCACAAAAGTGAAATGAAAATGACAACCTCAGCAAATTCCATGCCAAACAGGACTCAAGGTTCGTTCCATCTGTGGCCTCCTCCCTGCCACTGGACGAGAAACCTGCGTGTCCAGTCTGCCCTGGGGGGAACCAGGGCATGCGGTGCGTACCTCACGCAGTCGTGCAGCAGGTCCTGGCAGATGATGCACGTGAGTGTCTCCTCCATCTTGTCTGGCTTCACGGCTGCAGCCCTGGCATCCTCGTGAACGGTCCAGGCCTTTCTACACTGGTCTGTGGCCAACAGCTGCAGGTTCAGGTCAAGCTCACCATCTGTGAGAGAAAAAGGGACATGTCTGACTGTCAAATCCAAGAAAGAAATAAATGCATCAGCTTTTTGGTTTACAAATGTCTTAATCTGTAGACAGGGAAAAGCTTCAGGCCTCTACCGTTCACAGAAGCAGGAGATACATAATCCTTGCCATATGTTTGTATTTATAAAGGGTATTTTTAAGAAGGCCTCACATAAGTTTCATATTCCAGTATGTCTAAGTTTTGTTTTAAAGGCATAGTTAATACATAAAAAAAGACATTCAGGATGTATGGTTCAGAGATAAAGCTCAGCTGTCAAACTGTATTTGTGTGTAATGTCCATTTTTGTTTAAACAAAAAAACTGTGACTCGTGTACACCCTGGAGAGTGATAAAAAGCACGGATTACAAGCTGTCACCAGCTTGCTAGATGATACTAATAATACTTTTAACTTTGGCTTCTAAAATGTAGACTTTTCTCTAAATAATCTCCATTTTTAAAAATTTTACTTATTTTGCCCCGCAGAACAGTAAAGAATCTAAATCATCTTCAATGTGAACATTCAAACTACATTTTTAGAAATTATTGTCATATCAGGACAGAGGACTTCTAGATCAATTCTGAAATTCAGAACACACCATTTCCAGACCAAAAGCATAGCCTGGCAGTAAACACAGTTCTACAGGATTATGCAAGAAAGAAAAAGCCTGGAATTTCACTCAGAAAACGCTGAGGGGTTACAGGTACCGAGCTGAGGCAGGGTCCTCGAGCTTCTGCAGGAAATGAGGCCCCCACGACGCAGAGCACCAGCCCAGGGAGCTCACGAGAGGGCGCAGGACGCAGAGAACGACAGACTCTGACCTCCTTTCATTTTCTTTTTAGTGGGCTCCGAATCCTCCTGATCCTGGGATTCCAGAGAAGATGAGGGTGCTCCTTCTATGTCTGGGGGAGCCGACGCAAAGCCAGCGATTTCATCACTGGCCACGAATGCACCACATGCTTTTGGGGAGACGGCTGCACCCCCGGACCCTGTGAGTGGGAACAAACAAGACAGGCTCTGATTTATCCACCTCAGGAGAGAACATGCTGGGTAAAGTGTCACTGATTTAAACCAAATGCAGTTTGCAAGCTGAGATGTCATAGTTTAAGAATGATGCATGGCTTACGAGAAATACTTATCCAGTCTACTCACAATCTTAAATGTATCTGTGCCCATCACCGTGCTAGGTGGGAAAGAAATGCAGAGATGTTTGTGACTGGGATCAACCCTTGAATACCAAATCTACCATGGGGCAAAGCCACATGCCAGTACATCATGCACGTTATGTTGTCAACTCTTAAGACAGAGGTTCGTGTAGAAACATTTCAACAGAGGGAGGCAGTAGCTTTAGACAGGAGTGGGGATGGTGGGGGAGTGTTAACTATTTTCCCAAGAAGTGTGATAAAGGGAAAGAGAACAGTAACTTGAAGGGAGAGCTCTGGTCTCCACAAGCAAGAAGCTCGAGTCATAAATAACTGGAATGACTATGGCAGAAAGACAGGCAAACTTTCCAATCTTTTTGTTTTTTTGAGACAGGATCATGCTTTGTTGCCCCGACATGAGGGTAGTGGCATGATCACAGCTCACTGCAACCTCCGACTCCTGGGCTCAAGTCATCCTCCTGCTTCAGCTTCCTGAGTAGCTGGCACTACAGGTGCTCAACACCACGCCTCCCTAATTTTTCTATTTTTTGTAGAGATGGGGTCTCGCTCTTGCTCAGGCTGGTCTTGAACTCCTGGCCTCAAGCGATCCTCCCACCTTAGCCTCCCAAAGTGCTAAGATTACAGGCATGAGCCACCATGCCTAGCCAACAACCTCTGTCTTAAGAAAGATCTTAAGCCCAGGAATCCAGGAGTATGAGGCTGCACTGAGCTGTGATGATACCACTGGGCAACACAGCGAGACTGTCTCAAACAAATAAACAAAAAGATCTCGTTTATGATATTATAGCATAATATATATCTAATTTATAATATTCAAATGGTAAGTATTAGTATTTGAAAAAAGAAAAAACTGGCCAACAGCAGCTAAAAGAAAATAAAATAGTTTGGGGAATAAATTAACTCATGTATTAACAGAAGAGAGACAGCTTCCTGGGCTGGCCGCTGGCATCTAGCCCAGCACTCACTCAGGCCAGGGTCTCGAGAGCCCTCTGTGCTCAGCCCGACTTCTCAACTCCAGAATAAAGATTATATTAATGGCACCTCTCTGACAGGCCCAGAAGTGACTTATAACTTATCAAAAGCACTCGGCACACTCCCTCACGTTTAGTAGGTGCTTGGTAAGTATTAACTATAATTATTTTGTTAGTATGTATATACTTAAGCATACAGATAGAAAAATTTTATTTTTGAAAATTACTTAAGTAATATATAAATGCATTGCCCTTTAGAAGTAGAACATAATAGGCAGGGCGCGGCGGCTCACGCCTGTAATCCTAGCACTCTGGGAGGCTGAGGCGGGTGGATCGTTTTGAGCTCAGGAGTTCGAGACCAGTCTGAGCAAGAGCGAGACCCCATCTCTACCAAAAATAGAAAGAAATTAATTGGACACCTAAAAATATATAGAAAAAATTAGCCAGGCATGGTGGTACGTGCCTGTAGTCCCAGCTACTCGGGAGGCTGAGGCAGAAGAATCGCTTGAGCCCAGGAGTTTGAGGTTGCTGTGAGCTAGCATGATGCCACGGCACTCTAACCCAGGCAACAGAATGAGACTCTGTCTCAAAAAAAAAAAAAAAAAAAAAGTAGAACATAATAAAAAAAATTAATAAAACCTATCGCTCAGTCTACACACTGTGCTATGCACATGGATGGGACGGAATGGAAAACAATTTTACTGGTTAAGTAGGTTTTCTTTATAGGCCGGAGCCATCTGGTGCTTCATTTTTGAAAAGGGTCTCATAAAAGCCACAAAATGACCGCTTGGGACTCCAGACATGGTGTCGCTTGTCTAGATAGCTGGTGGTCTGTGCTCGTTGTAAGTGAAAGGCTGTGGGGCCACACCGAAGCAGAGTGAATACTACTTCTCCTTCTCTGGGGCTAAGATCATGGGGTGAGTAACTAGCTGCTGGAGCCGGCTATGGAGAGCCAGCATGATCCCAAGTGTGCCTGCATTTGAGCTTTAAGGGACCCGGACAATACCGTGACGGGTACGTGGGCCTAGAGAGCGTGTAGAACCTCAGCCATCCTACTGTGCAGATCTGGCTTGTTTTCACCTTGAAGTGTTACTGCATTTTCTTTCACTTGTGAATCTGAGATAATGATGTTTAACAAAGGCAGATCAAAGGGTCTTTGAGAAGCTGGAGCTATGGTTTAGATGTCTATAGGAGACAGGCTGGTAGGAATTCCTTTTGTCACTGGATTGGCGTGAGCGGCTTGTCCTATCTCCAGAAGCAACAGGCAAGCAACGGCACTCGCTGAACACAGTCTCGCTGCAACTGAGCGTCTGAGCAGCCCACCCAGGTGTGCCCTGAGAAGCCACAACATCGCCCTCCCGACGGCTGGGGCATCATTGACCTGAGAAAAGAGTGAAGTACGCTGCCCACCATGGCTTGCTGCTGAGGAGTTAGGCTCATCCAAGGGGCCCTGGAGAAGGAAGGGGACAGATCCCATGAGGCCCTAAGGAGGATGCCACACAGGATGTGCAGGGCTGACAGTGAAGAAAGACCCACCGTGTGAGCGAAGAAAACCAAATTAACAAAAATAAGAACAGGTCCAGGGTGTGGCAGAAGGCTTCCAGTTCCAAGAGGCAGACTGAGTTCCTGTCCCCAAATCCCGCTAGGTGCTTGAAGAAATGTAAAAAGAAGGGACATCTTGCTGCAGAGCAGCCAGACTGGCGAGATGGACAGGGCAGCCCCAGGGCAGATTTCTTGCTCTGCTGACCAGCGACAGACCCGTTCGAAACAAAGGTCCTTCTCCTACAGGCTCCTGGTGCCCACCCTGGGTGGGGTGTTCTCAGACTTTGTTATGGGAACCAGTTTTTCCGTCACATCCAAACACATCCTCACTGCAATTTAGAGGATCTCTGTCCAAAAGAAACCGGCAGACAGCTATACGACCTGACAACAAGAGCCCAACATCCTAGGAAAAAATAAGAATTATCCCAAAACTAGGTGAAGAAAGCTATAAAACTCGCTGAAGACCATCAAACAGCTTAATAATAAACAGGAAGAAATACCATTTTGCCAGGTATTATAAAATTTCAATTCTTCCCAAATCAAAATCTCAAAAAGACTTTTTTAAAACTTGAAAAGCCAATTCTGAGGATAATCGGGAAGAAAAATACAGGAGAACAGCTAAGAAAGTAAACTAGAAAAATAAACATACATAGTCACAGCATGATCCAATTCGGGGAATATGCATGTACACATATTCTATGTAACAACACCTACAAGGAAACAAACACACTACACTGCACCTAGATGGTCTGAATTTTTCCCAGTGACCACAGAGGAAGGCAATCATGTTATTAAGGAACAGCGCATGTAGAGCTGGTTTTAAATAATATGCCCTTCTGGATGAACTTGGAAAACATTATGCTAAGGGAAAGAAGCCAGTCACAAAAGATCACATGCTACTGTAGGATTCCACGTACATGAAACATCCAGAACAGTCACGTCTGTAGAGACAGAAGGCAGATTCATGGCTGCCGAAGGGTAGGGGAAGGGGGAGGGGAGCGTTCGCTCATGGGGATGGGTTTCCTTCTGGGGTGATGAAAACGTTCTGGAGTTAGTGATGATGGTTGTAAAACCTTAGGAATGTTATAAAAACCACTGAAACGTACACTTTAACTGGGTGATCTGTATGTTATATGAATTACATCCCAATTAAAATGTAAAATATATCATGGTACTATAGTCCCTGACCTTCGGCATTCCTCTCAGGGATAGAACAAGTCAATACTTACTACTACAGAAATCATAGTACTGAGAACCTTATGCCATTCTCCACGGGCTTATCTATGTCTGTGACAACACAGGTAAGGATTAGTGAACAAAAAGCTATGCTCCCACCACCGTGACCCCATGAGACATGAACAGGAAATCCCCGTCTCACCGGAGCTGGAGCAACGCTCTTGTCCTGCAGGAGGCTCCGTGGCAGAGGTAGAGGCCGTGGGGAGGAGGTCTGACGTCGATGTCGATGGCTGTGGCTCCTCAAAGCACACCTGAGTGACGGGTGACGACGGTGGGACCTGGGGATCGTCACCATGCCCTGCACCTGAGGTATCTTTGGTCATGTGGAACACGTTCTCTTTATTAGCTTCTGTAACCACAAAAGGAGCAGAAGAAGCAACACGGAGGGCTCAGGTGGACACTACCACTTCAGCTGGGACACTGCAAAGCATCGAAGGGCGTTTCTCTTAAGAATTCAACAGCCCTTAATATGCATCCACTTCTTTGGGTTACCTTACTTACCAAGGGATTCCTGTGTCATGCTTTGCTTCTCATGCAAAGATTCATAGAGGTACGCCACATCTGAAAGGACATGAATCAATTAAGAGAAGTGGTAGCCACATGCAGTGAGAGCTCGTTTTCCTCCTGTTCCCTCCAGCCCATTTGTCTTTGATTATTTTGACTCACTGGCTAGTAACAACATTCACTAGCTTAAGAGGTTTCAAAAAAAGTGATCCAAAACATCTTTACCAACTTTAAATAAATGAGTCCCAGGAAAAAACGGCATGGTATGCTGAGGTGAGAAACCACGCCTTGCTTATAATTTCAAATTACCAAAAGGCAGAGATATAAGACTTTTCCTTGTGGCAGGGGGCTGACTTTGATTATGTTGAGGATGACCAAAGAAATATCTCCCCCTTTCTTCCTCTTCCTTACCACTGTGGTCTTTAAATATTTCAGGGTGACCTTCAAAGGACTCCCATAATCCTCCTTCTCTTGTAACATTCTTCCACAAACAAAAACATAGACTCCTGAGGCTGAAAAAGTCCCACAGGAATCCAGTCTAACTTTTGCTGTCTCTTGTAAAGTCTCCAAAAGCAGACCTATCCATGGCCTCCAGTCCTGGGTTTTATTCCCCAAGAGCTAAGATTCCACTATGATGTGACCTAACCCGCCACCATTCCTTCTCCTTGGCTGCCCTTTGAGATTCACGCTTATGACCACAGTGGTGTTCTTGAAAAGCGGTGGGGCTCGGACCACATTCCCATTCTCCAGCAGATACTATGGCCACCAACAACCCATGCAGACAGCAAAGGGAGTGCAGCCAGCAGTGACATTCCTGCAGGAAACATCTGTGTCACCAGACTCCCTCTGGAAATGCTTCTGGCCTCAGCTGGGCTTCTCGATGGCACACCCCTGCATGTGTGACCCTAGTAAGTTTCCTTGCTCTTACTGTATTCCGGCTCGTTCTTCCTGTACACCAAGTAGATGATGTCCCCCGTCTGTAAAGGGCAACTCTGCTTCTTAACAATTTTCAGCTTGTTAATTACTGTTCCATTGGTGCTGTAAAAAAAAAAAAAATGCTATTTATCCTACTTAAAATAACTTGAATTAAAATTTTTTTCTACCATCATTAGGGAAACAGCTCACATTACCATTCTGAAGATACTTGACAGGAATAAAGCAAATATTTAACAATGCACATAAGCAAGCACCATCTTGTAATTTTCCTGAGAAAAAACCTGCCTGTTCCTCCCTCTGACAACCTAAGTAGCAACCAAAGTGCCTGGCAAGTGCTTCACCACTGCCATGTTCTCTTCCATTTGCCTCCCACTAGGTCCTCGGACCTTGCCAGCAGCACTAGGCTTTGATTTCCAGCCTCGCCTGAGTGTGCTCAGTGCTGTACCAGGTCCACTCCCTCCAGCAGGCATGACCCAGATCATTCCTCAAATGAGTACTGATTCCCCCTAAGAGACGGGCTCAGGGCAGAAGCAAAATAAATGCTGGGCCATCACCTGGAAGATGATGTGGCCCTGTGCTCAGAACATGTGGTCTGGCTGCTAAGTCACTCGAGTCCCTCTGCTGGGTGACTGGCAGTGACCACAGTGCTGCTGGGACCAGGCCGAGGCAGACGCCCAGGCCCAGGGTGTGGTGGGGACAGGCAGGAGGAGACTAAAAGGGGACAGGAAGTGCTTCCCTGGGAGGGACTTCTGAGTGGAGACCTGAGAGAACACTGGGGATGGGAACACTGGGAGAATGCTGGGTGATGACAGACCGAGAGCACAGCACACCCAACAAACAAAACTCGGCACCTGAGCGACCAGCCTGATTCCCATCATCTCACCACTGCAGGCCTCAGCTCTACAGTGCCACTCCTGGCCCCGTGGGGAAGAGCTCTGGCATCTGAGCTGACCTCTGTCACAGTTACTGGGTCAGGGGCCACAAATGTTCTCTGTGAAGGGCCAGGTAGTAAACAGTTCAGGTTTTGCAGTCACGTGTCTTTGCCGTAACCACTCCGCTCTGTCACTGTGGCGTGAAAGCAGCCAGAGACATCACATAAACCGGTGGCCATGGCTGCATCCCAGGAAAACGTACAGAACCACATGGCAGCAGCTACAGTGTGACTTCAACTGTCCAATACACAGGTGACCCTCCAACAACACAGGCTTGAACCAAACATGGGTGGAAAACACAGTATTCACAGAACGCGAGAACTGAGTTACGTGGAGGGCCGACTTTTCGTCTATGCAGGTTCTACAGGGCCCATTGCGGGACTTCAGTGGGTGCGGGTTTGGGGGTCCTGGAACCAATCCCCACATACACTGAGGGACGACTGAAGTCAGGACCTCTGCTGCCAGGCTTCTCCTCGTAATTCACTCTCACACTCTTTCTAAACAAAAAGTCTGATTATTTCACTTCCCTGCTTAAACCCGTTCCATGACTTCTTACTGCTCTCAAGTCGAAGTCCAAACTCCCTTGGGTGGCTTTGCCACAAACCACTGGCTCTGATCACGCAAGATCTGCTCGTGCCTCTGGGCCTCCTCACATATGGCTCCTTCCGCCTGGAGCCCCCTCTTCCCTCTAGCCTGCCTCTGCCAAGGAATGTGGGTGGTCTCTGGAAGCTGGAAAAGGGAGAGAACAAATTCTCCGCTGGAGCCTCCAGAAGGAACTAGCCCTGCCCAGACCTCGATTTTAGCCCTGTGAGGCCCATGTTGCACGCTGGACATCCGTAACTGCAAGATAACACATTTGTGTTATTTTAAGACACTAAACTTTGTGGTAACTATCACAACAGCCACAGGAAACTAACACCATGAAATAGCGAGTACAGGAAAGCCAGGTCCTGATGCAGGCAGGACAGCTCTAGAACCAGCACTCTGTTCTCCACTGTACTGAGAAATGAAGAACTTGATCTGCTACCTATTAGAACAGGAATGGCAGCCTCACTTCCTCCCAATAGAACCTAGTCTTCCTCGTCTTCTATACCTGAAACTGTTAGTTACCAGAGAATCTCACAGAGCCTAATCTTTACAAAAATAAAAATTAAAAATCCAGTGGAAACGGAATGCTCTCAACACACTGCTGAAAGGCTACCTGCCACTTGTATCAGATTTATAACAGGCACATTCTGACAAAGCATCCCTTCCTGAGAAATAGCCCCAAGAAAATAATCAGACATGAAGGCAGACATGAAGGAAGACATGAAGGAAGACATGAAGACAGAGTTTGGAAGAGAGTCACTGCAGTGTCATTTATAATACAAAAAAGCCAAAATAATAAATGTTCACCAGTTAGGGAAGTGACAAATAAATTATAAAATAATGAAAAAACGAGATGGGTCTAGACACAATGTAGCGTTAAGCACTCCACAAAACACTGCAAGTGAAAAAGCAGATACCACAACAGTATTTGTAGCATAATCTCATTTACGTAAAATAAACATAGCTGCACTTTAATATGTGCGTGGGATTTTGAAGAGCTTTCTACTTCCTACATACTACAAGTTGAGCATCCCTAATCCAAAATCTGAAATGTTCCAAAATATGAAATTTTTGAGCACCCATATGACACTCAAAAAAATGTTCCTTGGAGCTTTTCAGATTTTGGATTTTCAAATTAAGATTCTCAACTGGTAATTACAGTGCAGATATTCCAAAATCTAAAAAAATACAAAATCAGAAACATTTCTGGTCCCAAGCATTTCAGATAAGGGATACTCAACTTGTAGTTAAGTTTTATGAGAGTTTATTAATTAATAAAAAAGATTTTTTGATTTGGGGGAAAGAAGTCAAACTTGAAAATGTTTGCAAGAACCAAAAATTTAACAATGTCATTCATTCATTCATTTTAGAAACAGGGTCCCGCTCTGTCGGTCAGGCTGGAGTGCTCTGGTGCGAGCACAGCTCACTGCAGCCTCCAACTCCTGGGCTCAAATGATCCTCCTGCCTCAGCCTCCTGAGAAGCTGGGACTACAGGCACATGCCACTGTAAGGCTAATTTTTAAAAAATTTTTTGTAGAGACAATTATTTTTAAACTCTTATTTCTGAGACATATCTGCTTTAATTTGAATACATGCAAAGAAGGGTCATAGACACCAAAGCACCACTGAGTGTCCCATCCTGGAAGCCAGAAAATACAATTTCTAATGCCTTGAGTACCTAATTAACTACAGTTACGTACTGCATAACAACGTTTTAGTCAACAATGACTGCACATGTGATGCTGGGCCCATAAGACTGTAATACCATATTTGTACTGTACCTCTTCCACGGTTAGCTACACGAATACTTACCACTGTGCTGCAACTGCCCACAGTATTCAGTACGGTAACATGCTGTGCAGGTTTGTAGCCTGGGAACAACAGGTTCTACCACACAGCCCAGGTGCTCTACCACCCGCGTCTGTGCATGCACACTATGATGTTCACACAGAACTCACCCCTATCACTAACACGCATGACTGTGCTACGCTGCAGAAAACCAGCTGCTGTGATCTCACCGCAGACACAGCCTTTTTCCTTCTCCTCAGCCGCGGCACACGGCGCACTCACTGGCTTTAAGTCAGGCTTCTTAAGCTATAAGAGGAAACAAAGAAATTCAGAAAGAGCTCACCTGGTGTCTTCCAGCATCACCTGACCAGATTTTTCATCCACTACGATTTTACAGTGATCTCCAGAGACCAGTTTATTGCTGGGGAACGAAAGGTCACAACCTGAAACAGAGAGGGTGGGAGGACACCAGACATGGTCACGGGGCGGTGGACACAAGTGCCCTTTGCTTTACAAAAGTATGAGTCGAAATTAGGACCCCCATCATACACACTTAAGGAAAAATTTAATCAAGCAAGGTGTGAAATATTTTAAAAGTATCTAAGTGTTAAGCCATAGTAAAGGGGCAAGGACTGTGTCCCGAATCTTTGTGAGTGCCCATCACCTCAACACCTCCCCGTTAACGCCCAGTTAACACCTCCAGCTACACGTAAACTACCCCTCCAGCTACATGTAAACTACCTCTTTCCGACAACTTTACAACATGTGCACATGTACTGCTAGCCTGATAAATATTAGAACTTTTAAAAAAATAAGGGGCTTAAGTAATCCTTCAGTACCTTAACTTAGCCCTTAATTTCTTCTCTGTGTAATCTTATATTTCATAAATCATCACAAAATTGAAGCAACGACCAACAGTCACAGGAAATGTGGTTGAGACAATTACAGGCACATGTACATGTATAAGAAAATATAAGACAGTAGAGGAATGCATCTATAATTGAATAGAATCATTATATCTTATTAAATCCAAGAGGGAAAATCCTCAAATATTTTCTCTCTCTTTAAATCAAAAGAACAAAAGCTTTAGGAGCTTTTTAATATCTAATCATTAATCACTACTGCTTATAATAGTCTATGATGTTACATATACTATAAGACATTAAGGGCAATTAAAAAGTGAAGGATTTGGCAAGGAGACTGACCATGCAAATTTACTTCTCCAAAAGGTTCCACATGAAATGACAACCTGACCCTGCTTCGATTCCATCATTGACCTATGGGTTTGTGAATAGAAGACTCAATATTGTCAACATGCCAGTTCTCCTCCAGACGGTTTCGCAGATTCAACGCAATTCCAATCAAAATCCCGGAAGGCTCATAGATTCTAAAGGCAAGCTGATTCTAAAGTTCATAGAAAAACTTTTACAATAATCAAAGGAATTTTGAAAAAGAATGAAGTTGGAAGATTCGCATTACTTGGCTGACTTACCATCAAGCTACAATAATCAATACAGTGTTGCACTGTGTAAAGATGGCCAGACAGAGACAAACGTAAAACCTAAAATTCTGAAACTTCCACTGGAAAACGCAAGAGAAAAACTTAGTGACATTGTCATGGATTTCTTGGATTGGACACAAAAAGCACAAACCAGACAGAAAAACACTGATAAACTGAGGTTCATCAAAAGTAAAAATCTGTTCTTCAGAAATTACTGTCTAAGAAGATGAAAAGACAAGCCACTGACGGGTGGGGATATCTGTAAAACACTTCTCTGATAAAGGTCTTGTATGCAGAATTTATAAAGAACTCTGATAGCTCAATAAATAAGAAAGCCAAAATACAATTTAAAGACTGCACTTTATCAAAGGAGAGACATGCATGGCAAATAGCACATGAAAAGATGCTCCACGTCATTAGCCACCAGAGAAGTGCAAATTAAAACCATGAAATACCACCACTAATCACCAAATGAGAATTGGCTGAAATTAAAGACTGACCACACCGAGTCTTGCCAAGGAGGAAGTGGAAAAACCAGAGCTCTCATACATTGCCAGTGGGATTGCGAAATGACACAATCACTTTGGAAAACAGCTTGGCGATGTCTTATCAAGTTAAACACACCTACCACATGACCCAGCAATTCCACTACTAGGTATTTAGCTAAGAGAAATAAAATTATATGTCCACAGAAAGACTATATGCTAATGTTACAGTAGCTTTATTTCTCATAACCCAAAACAGGAACCGATACAAATGTCCATCACCTGGTGGTAAACTAACAAACTGTGGTACATCCTAACAATGGAATACTGCCTGCCAGCGAAAAGGAATAAACTATGGACACACACGACAGCAAAGGGTGACTCTCAAGCCCACAGGCCGAGGGAGAGAAACCTGATGCGATGACTGCAGTGGAATGCTATGTGATTCCACTCAGACAGCATTCCGGAAAAGGTAGAAGTACAGGCACAGAAATCAGATCAGTGGCTGCCAGGAGCTGGGGCTAAGCTGGGGGACCAACTCCAAAGGGGAGTTTCTGTGGTGATGGAAATGTTCTACATCTTGACTGTCGTGGTCATTACATTTCTTAAAACTCATGGAACTGAACGTTGAAAGAGGTGAATTTTACTGTACATAAATTACACCTCCATAAAACCATAACATTAAAAATCTTATCTGCACAAACGTTCTATACTATGGAAGTACTTTGTTATGCTTATCCCAGGTGAACATCACCTGTGGTCAAGATTTTCCCATTCTACTGAAAATAAGCACCAGGATGGTCTCCCTGCAGCCTCAAACCCAGCACTAGTCACTGTGTTACCATCGTGGGTTTTTATCAGCGGTTTCTCCATGCCAGAACATCAGCATTGTAATCTGGAACAGAGGCGCTTTGCACTAAGGTTCTGTTCTTGGCGATCTGCCATGCTTACCATTTGGTGGGTTAAATCTTTCACATGGTGGCTGTACGCTTCTGGCACTGCCTGAGAATGAAAAGCTCTTTGGGAAGGTGAAGTTCTTCTAACCCTTCCTACACATGTCAGCTCTGCACTTCCTTTTCCCCAAAATAATGCCTTGTATGTGGCAGGCACACGATTGTTGTAAAAGAAACATAATCAAGTTGTACCGTTTATGGGCTGAATGTATGTTCAAGCCCTCACCCCCGATGTGACTGTATTTGGAGACAGGGCCTGTGAAGAGGTGATAAAGACTAAATGAGGCCACAGGGTGGGCTCTGATCTCATGGGGCTGGTGCCCTTTTACGAAGAGGAAGAGAGACCAGCGCTCTCACTCTCCACCATTTGCCAACACAACGAGAAGGTGGCCATCTACAAGCCAGGAAGAGAGCCCCCACCAGGAACTGTCAGCACCTTGATCTTAGACTTCCCGATCTCTAGGATTAGGAAAAATAAATTTCTGTTGCTTAGACCAGCAGCCCTCAACCTTTTTAACACCAGGGATGGGTTTCATGGAAGACAGTTTTTCCACAGGACGGGGGTGAGGGGGATGGGGGTGGGAGTCGCTGCCTCCACTCTACCTCAGATCATTAGGCATCGGATTCTCACCGGGAGCATGCAAAACGGATACCTTGCATGTGCAGTATGCAGTGGGGTCTGTGCCCCTGAGGGTCTGATGTTGCTACTGATCTGATAGGGGCAGGGCTTGGGTTGGCGGTGCATGTGATGGGGAGCAGCTGTGGGTGCAGGTGGGCTTAGCTCGCTCACTCACCCTCCGCTTGCCCCTGTTGTGCAGCCCAGTTCCTGGTGGGCCCTGCACAACAGGCTTAAACCACCCAGAACGTGGTATTTTGTTATGGCAGTACAAACAGACTAATACAACAAACTACATTATTGCTAGCAACATTATTAATACATTTATTAAGAAGCAGATTAACTCAGTGACATGTTTTTC
Organism: Avahi laniger; assembly: GCA_963575035.1. Taxonomy (NCBI): domain Eukaryota; kingdom Metazoa; phylum Chordata; class Mammalia; order Primates; family Indriidae; genus Avahi; species Avahi laniger. The sequence continues at coordinate 43,036 of CAUYSK010033216.1, forward strand.
TCTTTAACATGTAACATGCCTTAACATGTGATAACATGTATAAAGTTATTTATATAATTTACCACATGTAAATTATACCTCTATAAAACTAGATTATTAAAAATCTCATTTGCACAAACATTCTACATTAGGACTTCGTTCTTCAACGGCTAACATTAACGGCTAAGTCTAAGTCAGGCCCCTTCTAAGCAGTTCTTGTATGATCTTATTAAATCCTCACAGCAATGCCATGAAGAAAGTACAAAGGCATGGAAAGATACATTGCGAGCCCAAAGTTAAGTGTTGGTGACAGGTTGGGAACCCAGGAAATTTTACTCCAGGGCCTCCGCTCTTCATCAGTCCTTACGGCATTATCAAGTGAAGACAATTAGAGCATTTTTCAAAAGTTTCTAATAACACATACCTTCGAAGTTGTACAAATTTTTTTTTAACTTAATATTGGGATTTAGGACTGCCAAAAAAACCAAAAAAAAAAAAAAACCAAAAACAAAAACCAAAAACAGGTGCAAGTACATTATAAGGGGTAAAATTAACAAAATGCAAACAACAATCTTTCTTATTCTCTCTCTTTTAAAGTATAAAATCAGAATGCTAATTTATAATTTTCCAACAAACTAAATATTTTTATTCATCTCTTTCTATAGGAAAGCTACAAGGGAACTCAAATTACCAGACGGTTGCTCAGAAGTACAGAAGTCTAGAGGCAGTAAGTGGGGAGGGTGCAGGTACTTTCTCTCACTAGTTCTACAATTTAGTTCAAGTTCTTACCTTCCCAAATTCATTAAACATACAAATATTCTAGGAGCGGGGACTTGAGATCTTTTTTTAACGTAGGCACTACGGCTACACATTTCCCTTGGAGCACTGCTTTAGCGGCATCCTCTTAAGTTTTGGTATATTCTATTTTTGTTTTCATTTGTCTCAAGGTATTTTTTAACGTTTCCTGTGATTGCTTTCTTCTTTGACCCATCAGTTGCTTAAGAGGTGGTGTTTAATTTCCACATATCTGTGAATTTTCCAGTTTTCCTTCTGTTCCTGATTTCTAATTTCATTCCACTATAGTCAGAAAAGATTCTTTGTATAGTAACAAATATGACAAGATTGCATTCTGAAGGATATATGAATGCAACGACTTGTACAGTTGTAATGAGGATTAAATGATCTGCATGAATCATGCAGAGTGCGTGGCCATACAAATAAGTAAGTAAATGGCAGCTTTTACGTGAAAGTCCATTTCACAGAAAAAACTGGAGAGCACCGTGCATTCCCGCCCCTGGGGCCTGCCTACAACCTGGTGGGCTCTGTCCCTGGGCCCAGCCCCTCTGTCCCCGGGTCCGGCCCTTAGCTTTCGGTCCCCGCTCTCGGTCCCCACCCCCGGCCTCCCCCGTGGGAACCTCCCTTCCCCGGCCCCCGTTCTCCCCCACCCGACCCCTACTTCCCCGGCCCGGCCCGGCACCTCTCCTTCGGCCGATGGTCCACTCGCGTTTCCACAGGAGGACGTGCGGCTCGCCTTCCTCCGCGCCCAGACGGAGGAGCCGCCCCCAGGCCTGCTGCGGCGGCTGCTCGCCTTCCTCGGGCTGCTCCATGGGGATTCACATCTAACGAGAGCCCGGAAACGTCCGGTGAGATTCCGACCCAAAGGCAGAGGCTGGGCGCCCGCTCGCTCCGCCCCCGCGGGACTCCCGCCCCGGCCGCCCAGCCCACGCCGCCCCGCGGCCCGGCCCAGACGTCGTCGGGCCCCCGCCCCCGGCCGCAACCCCCCGCCCGCTGCGCTCACCGCCCTCCCCCCGCCGAACCCGGAACCGGCCGCGCCGCCTCCGCTGTCAACGGACATCGCGGATCCCTCAGCTGATCCGCGAGGCGGGGCAAGCCGGCGTTCTCGCCCTGCGATTGGCTGGCGGCGGCCCCCACCAAGAGCGGCGGCTAGAGCGGAGCCGGGAGCAACCAGCGAGAGCGGACGTGCGTGGACTAGAGGCTGGAGGCCCGGACGCCATCTTTGATGCTGGCCGGGAGGACTCGTCTGGTGGGGATTACGGAAGTAGCTGCGGTCGGGGCCATGTTACTTTGGGGCAAAAGGGAGAAGTAACTTCTACTTTGGGGTTCGAATAGATTCTTAAAGCCTCGTGACTTTTATTATTTTTATTTATTTTGTTTTCTGAGACAAGAGTCTCGTTCTTGTCGCCTGGGCTACAGTACAGTGGCGTCATCACACTGCAACCTCAGACTCCTGGATTCAAGGGATTCTCCTGCCTCAGCCTCTGGAGTAGCTGGGACTACAGGTGTGCACCACCATGCCACCATGCCCGGCTAAGGTTTCTGACTTTTAGAGTCAAACTGCGGTTACATTGCCAAACTTTTTTTGTGTAATTCCAGAACAGGATCAATGTTATAATCCTGATCTTATGAGAAAAAAAGCACAGCTGATAAAAGTTAGGAGGGGAATTGGGAGAAGAGCTGGAAGGAAGGGTGAGGGCTGATCCATCTTAGAAAATTGTAAATGTGGTTGGAATATGAAGAAATTGGTACAAGGATGATGTCTGAAGAGACAGTGGTAACCAGAGGTGAGATTGCCCAGAGACAGTCTACTGTGGGTACATTGGAGAAACAGCCTAGAGAAGAAAACTGAGTTTTATTTTTTTTAATTTTAATTACATTTTATTTTATGGTCTCGCTATGTTGCCCAGGCTGCTCTTGAACTCCTGGCCTCAAGGAATCCTCTGCTTTGGCCTCCCCAAGTGCTGGGATTACAGGTGTGAGCCACTGTGCCCAGCCTATGTTTTATTTTTAACAGGAAGACAAAGATCATGTCCAAAGTTCTAGAATGAAAAAGTTTAACCACATTATTTATAGATTTGAAATTCACCACTGAAGATATAAAAACAGAAATGGCTAAAATTTGTTGCTTGGAAGCTGCAGAAGAATTGAAGTCAGTGAAAACAGAGAAATCAAATCACATACATTTTCAGTTTTGATTTGCTTCCTGGTTTTGCAATATGGCTATTTTGATAATGATAATGAATGAGGTGGCCCTTATTATAACCTGATTCTACACAGATGTACACTGTGCCCCACGGTTGTCTGCTCTGGAATGCCACTTCTATTATAACTACTGAACACGATGTTATCCACAGCCAATTCAATTAACGTAAATTTTTCAAAAGTCAATTTCCTAAATACACCAAACTTAAACATTCGCTAACATCACTGACTTACCAAAAAGTTATATTTGTCAATAATAAATAGATGTTAAGGCAATTCATATTTGAATGGAATGATTTTTAACCAGGCAAATGGAAGAAAAATATAAATGCATTTCTTAATTTCTTTTGATTTACACTGCTGTTCACGGAGAAGTGTGTCAACTGACAATCCCTAGTATATGAAGAAAAATAATTTATATTTCAAATTCTCATTCAGGGGATGTCATCCTCAGCTCCTCATGCTGTGCTCAGTCACACACTACAGGGTGGTATCTCCTCCTTTCAATTTCTTCATAGAATGTACAATACTTTTAGTTTGTGGAAATAAAAGGATATTAAAACAACTTGACACCATCTATTTTTTCAAATGCTACTTCATTTAATCAGAAAAAATAAATGGTAGAGACTAACATGGCTATGAAAATTGCCTGTGATCTCAACATGTGCTTGAAGTGTTTGACAGACAGTAATCCCAATCAGAATGGCTGATTTCAAGAAGTTGTGAATGTCTTGCTGCTCCAGTTTTGTTCTAAATTCTCTAAACTTACATATAATTTGAATGTTAGCTGTTTATTATATATAAATCATTATTTCAGTTGCTATATATATAAGCAGTTCAGTGAATATAAAATATAATGACCAAAATAAATGTGTGAAATTCAGTGGATACCTCTGAAATATTTTCATGCATTTAATTATAAAACAACTGTATATGGGTTATTAAAAGACCATCCTGGCCGGGTGCAGTGGCTAATGCCTGTAATCCTACCACTCTGGGAGGCTGAGGCGGGTAGATTGTTTGAGCTCAAGAGTTCGAAACCAGCCTGAGCAAGAGCGAGACCCCGTCTCTACTAAAAATAGAAAGAAATTAATTGAACTAAAAATATATAGAAAAAATTAGCCGGACATGGTGGCACATGCCTGTAGTCCCAGTTACTCGGGAGGCTGAGGCAGGAGGATCCCTTGAGCCCAGGAGTTTGAGGTTGCTGTGAGCTAGGCTGATGCCACGGCACTCTAGCCCGGGCAACAGAGTGAGACTCTGTCTCAAAAAAAAAAAAAAAAAAAAAAAAAGACAATCCTGATTCTGTGTAGGCCTAGACTAATGTAGGTGTTTGTGTCTTAGTTTTTAACAAAAAAGTTTAACATTTTTAATTGTATACCTATAATTTACATATGATTTCTTTATTTACATATTTTAAAGAAAATGTGCGTGTATATATATCACACATATATTGAATGAAATATTTAGATGAATTAAAACAAAGGAAAAACTATGAAACAAAAAAATAGTCTTCCAGAAGAATGAAACCAATAGTCATTACTCACATTTTAGATTAGCATTTTATTTTTTTTGAAACACCCAGTAGAGTGCAGTGGCATCATTGCAGCGCAAAATCGTGAATGTCACTACCCCCATCTCTACATTTCTTTTTTGGGAGCCAGTCAGCACCTTGTTGTACCTGGAGGGAAGATGCTGACCTGTCTGTTCCCCACAAGACTCCAGCCTCTGTGCAACTCACTCGTTGGCCCCAGCTGCTCCTTTTAGGGTAGGTATAAATGAACTCAGTTGTTCCACTTGTGCCTTTTTATTGAGCATTTCTGTTTTTTCTTGATTAAGTAACAGCAAGGATAATTGTTTCATTGTTAACAAAATGATTATTTTTCAAATTATAAAAACAAGACATGATCATAGAACATCATGTAGAAAACAGAAATATATAAAAAAGAAAACAATTGCCTTTATAACAGTCTTCTAAGACAAGCAGTTTAAATCATGATATATCCATTATACTAGCATAGTTGGCTAATCATCCCCCAAATTATATGAAAACCACTAGTTCTTTTCAAAGTCAGGTTTACTGAGATATGCCTTACACAAAGTAAAATTCACCCTCTTAATATCAACTTGTGTATATTTTGACAAATGCATAATTATGTACCCACAACCACAATAAAATCACTAGCTTTTAATATTATTTGAACCATCTAATTACATTTACCAGTGCTTTAGAAAACGAGCCCACATAATTGCCTATGGGGATGGACCAAATGACAGCAAATTGTCCATTGTCCCAAAGTGGGAGAGAAACAAGTAACAGAAGTTCATGGCCCCGCAAGTTAGAGAGGGATGGATAGGATCAGGCTGCAGAGATGAAAAGAGGCTCCTGCTCCCATGGAGAATAAAAGGAATAGACAAGAAGCTAACATGGCATAACAGCTTTTTCAGGTGTGAGGGTCTCAAAGTGGAACCTTAATGGGTCATCACCAAGGGCTGAAGTGGGAAGGGAAGGATTCCCAGAGTATGTCTAAACCTGGGACTTGAAAGGGAGGAAAAGTTCAAATTAGAAGAGACTAGATTTCCACAAAGGGGCCCTGGGGACGGACTGAGCAAGATAATAATACCACCTGTAACTGGCTATAGAAACTGCCCACTGTGGCCAACTCCGAACAGCGAAGCAGCAGTCTGGGACCCAGTTGGAGTAAGCTATTAGAAGTTGGGAGTGGAGATGAGACAGGATTCTAGAGGTTTCAAATACTAGAAAGATTTATGTGGTGGATGTGAACCAGATAGGAGAGAAGGCAGAGTACAGTCTTGCACTGGGACTCAGAGGTTCACTTCCTGGCTCCCCAAGGACATCTGTGTACCACCTTGGTTTCCCAGATAAACAACAAGGGGTTAAACTAGATGATCCTAAACGGACCTTCCAACTCTCACATTCTGAAGGAGGGAACAATTGGCAGCAGCAGAAAGATCCATTAATAACAATGTTTATTTGCCCTTACTATGTGCAAGATATTCTAAGTACTTTATACTTATTGCATTGGATCCTCAGATCATGTGCATTATGCACTATTATCATATATATTCATATACTAGGAAACTGAGTAGTACTGATGGTTATCCATTTAGTAAGTGTCACATTCAGGACTCAAACCCAGGCAAAGCCCACCACCCAAGCCACTGCATTCTACTGGCCCTGTGCTGTGAGCTAGAATTGTATAGGAGTGAATCAGTAGAGGGAGTGGGGTGGGAATGGGCATAAGATTAGGCATGATGTGTTGAAGCAAGAACAGAATTTGGTTCCAGACTTAATATCAGAACACAGAGGTGAGGAAGAGGATTGAGCTTTTTACCATGGGAGGCTCAAGGAATGTTGGTCCCAGTGACAAAACTAAGACAGAAGGCAAGGAGACCAGATTTGCAGCTTGGGAAGGGAGAAGTTATGGCAAGTGGAGACCATTTATTTCAGAATTATAAGATGCCTATGTACTATTTTAGAAGCCTAAAAACTATTGATTTTTTCCTCTTTGTTTCTTTGAGGAACCTTGGAAATAGCTACGGCAGGTGTTATACCTGTTTTAATCAATACCTTTTTGATTGCAAGAGACTGAATGCCAACTAAAGCAGAATGAAAAATCAATTAGGAAACAAACAGAAAATAAAAGGTACAGAGAAACTCAGGGATAAATGGATCCACACCTCAAATTATAACATGAGGACTTTTTTTTCTACCCATTCACTTCTCATCTCTGCTTCATTTTAAGTCTTGGTACCCTTTATCCTGGCTGAATACAGGATTTTCCTTATGAGTGAGGAGGATGAACAAGAGCCAGCTCCATCTTCTAGTTTTCAAACCCAGAGAGGCCACTTCTCCCCAGCATTTATTTATACAATCTTGGTGTGATGGTTAACTTTTTGTGTCAACTTGAGTGGCTGTGGGGTGCCCAGATTATGTCTCTAGATGTGCCTTTGAGGGTGTTTCCAGAATAGGTATTCAAATTGGTGAATTCAATAGATTGCCTGCCGAACGTACTTGGGCATGATTCAGTCTGTTGAGGGGCTGAACAGAACAAATGGTGGAAGAAGGAGGAATTCACCCTTTTTCCTGTCTCCCTGTTTAAACTGGACTAGCTCATCTTCTGTCCTTGAACTGAGCTTTACATCACTAGCTCCCCTGGTTCTCAGGCCTCCGGACATGGACTGAATTACACTACTGCCGTCTTGGGTCTTCAGCTTGCAGATGGCAGATCATGGGACTTCTCAGCCTCCAAGATCACTTGAGCCAATTCCTCATAATAACTCTCCCTCTCTCTTCCAACCTTTCTAAATATATATAATCTCCTATTGGTTCTACTTTTCTCAAGAACCCCTTATACACTTCTACATACACTTCTGGCATCATATGTCCAAACTCTGGGCAATCACTGTGGCCAAGAGGATAGACTATGGCTTTGGCCAAAGGGGTCAGTCACACTTGCAGTCAGGACAGAGGGGCCACATTTCCCAGCCCCCAGGAACAGAACAGACGGAGTTGGAATAGTTTCCCAAGTGAAATAAACTAGACAGACACCATAAGGCCACTACAACTCCATAAAAATTTTCAGAATGGGAAATTAAAACCGCCCCAAAGCTTAAGTAATTTATCAAAAATTGCATAGTAGTAAAATCACTAATAATGCAAATGAAGTATGCATTTTGTGCTTCTGAATTTTGCAGAACCTTGATCATTCGGGACTTAGTCCATGAAAAATGTCAGTAAAGATTCTGAGCTATTTGAAAAAATTAGCTGTTTGGAACAGGAGTGAATACAGTGTAATTAACAGTAATATAAAGAGTGCTTGGCTTCTAAGGAGATAGACTTGGGTTCAAACCCAACCTCTGGCACCCGGCAGCTGTGACCTTGGTGCAGACTGAAGTAGCCCAGAATATTAAGTCCAAAATAAATAAATAAAATTAAAATAAAAATTTTTTAAAAAAATGACGTAGCCCAGAGTGAAGTGATGAGTTAAACATTATAAGTAATTATTAAACGAGTAAAATATGTGCAGCCCCAAGAGCAGAGCTTACCTAATGTAAGCATAGCCCTCCCCCACCCCCACAAAAGGCACGGTATTAACAAATGTGCAAGAGTTAGTAGTTTCTCATTCCTTCCATTATAAAAACCTCTCACAAGGAAAATGCATGCGATTTAACACCCATGCTCAGGCACTGATTGAGAAAGGGCCTTGACCGTACTTATGCAAGTGGAATGGGAGGCAATAGGGCAGGAAAGGAAGCCAAGCCTGCTCACAGGCACAGTGCGGGATATGGAGATATGGAGCCCAGTCTGGCATTGCCACAGACTTTATGTGTGATTATTGGCAAGACAGCGTCCATCTGCTCAAGCGGGGTTTCAATTAGGTGGTATCTGATGGAGTTTCCAACTTGTAAAGTCTGCAATCCTAGCCAGATGCTCCCTGCCCAAAAGGCACAGCGTAGATGTGGATAAACCTTGTTATGTACTGTGCTTTTTATATACTTTGGCTGTCCTTGGAAGTTATGCTACTGGTACCTCTGAACTATTAGTTTACTACTCATTTACGCCTCAGAGGATTAGGGGAGTCCCCAGTTTAGTTTGTAAGAAAAGCAGGCCATTTTTCTTCTATGCAGACCCCAGCCGTCTGAGGTAACAGCAGGGCACAGCACCAATTCTTAATACCATTATCACCACTGCTATCACCATCAACACCACACCATCACCACCACCAACACCACCATCACCACCACCACCACCATCACCACCACCACCACCAACACCAATACCAACACCACCACCATCACCACCACCACCACCAACACCACCAACACCAACACCACCACCAACACCAACACCGCCACCACCATCACCAACACCACCACCATCACCACCACCACCACCAACACCAACACCACCACCAACACCAACACCGCCACCACCATCACCAACACCGCCACCACCACCACCATCACCACCACCAACATCACCACCATCACCAACACCAATACCAACACCACACCATCACCACCACCACCACCACCACCACCACCAACACCACCACCACCACCACCACCACCACCCACACCAAAACCAAAAACACCACCAACAACAACACCCACACCTCCACCAACAACCCCAACACCAAAAACAAAACAACACCAACAACACCAACACCACCAACACCACCACCAACACCACCACCACCACCACCACCACCACCATCACCAACACCATGACCACCACCAACACCA
>CAUYSK010033217.1:0-47211 GCA_963575035.1 Avahi laniger
CGTGGAGATGGAGGCAGAGGCCAGAGTGACGCGACCACAAGCCCAGGGACGCCTGGAGCCCCCAGGAGCTGGAAGAGGCAGGAAGGAGCCTCCCCTGGAGCCTGCGGAGGGAGCGCGGCCCCGAGACACCTGCGTCTCACAGTCCTGGGCTCCAGGACTGGGGGAGGTGAATTTCTATTTGGGGTAATTGTTAGGTCCCTAGACACTCATACACGTCTAGACGGCTCCCCAGGGCTGTCCCGAGCGGTGAGGATGAATCCCATAGCCACCAGCCATGAGGAATATTTCCACTGCAATTTCCATTTTCTGACCGTCGAGGGAGAATTTCCTATCCCTGGGGTCACGCTCATGATTTAGCCTTTTCTTCGGTTTATAGCTCTGTGGTTTTGAATCGTCCATTTGCACTTCAGCGACCACGGTTTAATCTGGAGTTATGAGGTCGTGATCCACACGGGGACCCTGGTGGATGTTTTCTTATTGACCAAAGACTGGAGTTCTCGGGCGTCGGTTCTGAGAGCCCACTTGGAATCTAAACACGTGAACGTCTAAGCGCATTTCAGGTCTGCGCCTCGCTCCGACCGGCCGGCTGCCGTAGCACTCGCAGCAGAGACTCTGAACAGAAGACATGGCCCAAGACAAAAGCGAAAACGTCTCCTCACCTCCTTCCTTTTTTTAGCACGAATAATTTTACACGAGGGCTGAGAAGGGCCTCGGCAGGCACCTTGCCTAATTCCTTTACAGCTGAGAAGTGTAAACCCGGAGACGTTCTCTGATTAAACACGCTGTCCTTGCAGGCGCCCGCGAGGCTGAGGACAGAATTTGTGATCTTAGACTCCCACCAGGGCAGACGCTTGGCACGTTTTCAGAAATTTCTTTTGCAGAGGTTTCTGCAGCGGTTCTTAATGGGGCTCACATGCCGAGGAGTTCCTGGGCTGCAGGGCTCAGTCTCCGCTGGCTTTTCCCGCTGTTCTCCCCTTTCCTGGCATTCGATGTGCTCTCAGTCCGATGTCGGGTGTCCTCTGGCATGGGGCTCACCGTCCCTGCACCCCAAAACTCAGCCTTCTTGCAGCTCTGCCTTCAAACCCCGTGGGCTAGGGCTGCCCCCGTGTCCCCTGCCAGGGTCCTCTCCTCCACAGCCTAAGGGACCCTGTCTCGTCACGTAACATTGAACCCTGCACCAGGCGGGGAGGCTTTCCATGGTTCTGTTCCCCGCATTGCTGCGAGTAGACACGCACACACATGTGCTTGCACACACATTTCAAATACCTGCAGACCCGTACGTGCTCATGTTTTCACGTACTTGCACACTCGTGCACACATGTGCATACACTCACATACACACACATGGACACCCGTCTTTTCATTGACTTGTGCACACATACGCAGGCACAAGTGTGCACATACGCACTCATTTTCACATCACTGCATACTCATGCACATGCATGTTTTCAAGTACTCACACAAACATGCATATGTGCACACACATAGACATAAGTGCAACACACACATACACACGTGTGCACGTTTTCCCATGCATGCAAATGGTACCCATGTGCACATGCATGTAAGTGTACACATGTACACCTACATATTACACACATCCCCACACGTGCCGAGGCACACACGTTTTCACATGCCTACACACCCATGCACCATGCAAACACACGTGTGTGTGTCAACACACATGTACACGTCCATAAGTGCATGTATGCACCCATTTTCACATGGCTACTGCATGCTCCCAGGCACACACATGCATGTGTGCACACTCACGCCCAGACAAGTCTTTCCGTCTGTGCACTAACACCCACCTGCATGTACACAATTGTGCAGGCGTCCCTGTGTGCACCCGCACCCTCAGTGTGTTTGCCGGGTGGTATGTTTTCAGCCCAGACACTGCCCCAGAGCCCTCTGTCCCCTCCTGTCCCCCACGTCCTTGGAGCCTGGTCTCAGAGCATCATCTCTGGGTGGCTTTTCTGAAGCCAACGCTCCTGGATTTGGCAGCTGCTCCGGAAGCCTGCGGAAGTCCTGCTCAGACCGTGGACGGGAGCCAGGGGACTCTTAGGGACGCGGACACCCATGTGGGAGTCACACCCACGCAGCACGGATTTGATCGGAGGGCGGCCAGGCTCTGCCCCTCATCCGTCTGTCTTCCTGCCCAGGATCGGATGGGTGTTCTGGGTAAACCAAGCTGCGGTCCTGCTCTTGCAGGGGTAACCTGCTGTGAAAGTCAAGCTGACTCCTGTCGAAAGACGCTTAACTAGACCTCAGCCAGGACGTCCTATGTGCACAGAGCTTCCCAGACTGCCCCGCTTCCTGGGACCCCGCGTGTCTCGATTATTTTTTGCACAGCTCCCGTCGGACAAGAGAACGAGCTAACACTTCAGCTTATCGGTGAGAGAGGTCCCCAAACAATAGGACTGTGCCTGACAGATCTTGCCGTGTTTCCCTTGAACGCTGAAAACAATCCACTGCACCCCTGACGGGGGGGTTCCCTGTACCACCCTGCAGTGCCTCAGCACACAGTTTGGGAGCCACAGGGTTAGGACGTCCCCCTCGTGTACCTGTGCCAGTAGGGCCACGGATGGATGCCAGATATTTCCCACCTTATGTTATGATTCCCTAGCGGGCCAGGTTTAGGACCCCGGTGAATTCACAGAGTTGGAACAGGTACCTGTATGCGTCTCTGGGAGTCTTCATAGGCAGGCAGGACTGTTTCAGTGTCAGGGCTCAGACGCCTGCAGCATCTCCCAGCACCATCTCGGGCGCTTGTAGCAGTTTGGGCGTCCCTGGGAGCCACCCCTGCGGCGAGATTCTGGTCCAGGTCATTTGTGTGGGAGGTGGTTCGAGAGAGAAGAGAAGCGTCTATACAGGATGCGTGATCACGACAGTTATGTCTTGGGCAGTGACGCATTATCTCGAGAAGCGACCTGTGGCCAGGTAAGTCCCTCAGGCGACACTGCTGTGCATTCCAGGTGGCAAGCAGAGTCCGTAGATGTCGGTGGTCAGTGACACGCGCTCCGCGGATGTTCTCAGGGACAGAGAGGAGACACACAGTCTCAGTGGAGAACAGGTTCCTTCTGCCACTAAGGCAAGAAGGGGATGGATGGAGACGAAAGCAGACGTGGCGTCTCTGACGGAGAGGAAGTGAGGGTGATAGAGTTCTGTGCTCGGAGCAAGGACGGAAGGATGAAAATGCAGAGAGACTTCCTCAGGGACACAGTGACTAGCACATTCTTTCTGCTGCCTGCTCAGATTCCAAGTTCCCAAGTCGGCCAGACCCAGTTTGCTCTCACTCACCTAATCCAACACATCGGCCAAGTTATCTACATGGTCTACTCCCTGCTCACACCCTGCTATATCCCCCCAGCAGGGCCCCCTGGACACATGCGAGTGGCCAGCGTCAGCCGGGAGAGGAGGGAACACGCAGCCTTCGCGTCTCGGTGGCTGAACTGCAGCACAGTGTATGCCTTGCTCATCCTGTGTGTCCCCGAAACGGGCGCTGGCTGTGGGCTCTGCTCTTTCCACCCAAGACCCACGCTGGAGGACCAGCTGGCTGTTGGGACATTCCTGGTCCCAAAGAGTGACCGGAAGTGTCTTGTGTCGGCGTTCAAATGTTCTATCTAGGAAGCGACACACACCATTTGTACTCACACGTTGTTGTTCAAAACTCATCCCACTGGCCGGGCACAGTGGCTCACGCCTGTAATCCGAGCACTCTGGGAGGCCGAGACGGGAGGATCGCTTGAGCTCAGGAGTCTGGAGTTCGAGACCAGCCTGAGCAAGAGCGAGACTGTCTGTATTAAAAATAGAAAAATTAGCCGGGCGTGGTGGTGCATACCTGTAGTCCCAGCTACTTGGGAGGCTGAGGCAGGAGGATCGCTTGAGGTTGCTGTGAGCTAGGCTGATGCCATGACACTCTAGCCAGGGTGACAGACCAAGACTCTGTCTTTAAAAAAACAAAAGAAAACACCCCTCTCCCCAAACTCATCTCATGACTCCATCCAACCAGAAGCAGGTGGGACGGGGAAATCCACGCCATGCCTGGAAGAAGGAACCACAACTGTGCCTTCCTGTAGCATCATCCAACGAATGGAGTGACATGACAGCTAGCGTTGTGTCTCCATACGGGAACTGTTATTACAGCTGCAATCGTTGTTATTATTAATGTTCTCTGGAGTAGGTCACTGATGATGATAACTCAAGTCACCAAAAATTACCGTAAGCAAAAGCTGTTAGGTATTTGAAGAAGGTTCTTGCTAAATCAGTGCAGTGAAACACATGATTAGGTGGTAGTGATCTCTCATTGATTTATAGAGCAGAATTAAAACAGTATGTTTCACCCTAAACTCCAGGGCACGTAAACAAGTAACTCTGTGATACCCAAAGTGTTAACTCAATGCAATCTAAATTTTCAGCTCTCATCAGCTCCCACGCTATTATCATTGAACTGATTTGCTAACTTACAGGAACACCACACACACATGAACATGCATATTCTCTCTCGCACACGCATGTACATGCATGCTCTCTATCTCACACACATGCCCATGCATGCCCTCTCTTGAACATGCATGGACATACATGCTCACTCTACTGCACACACATGCCCAGGCATGCTCTTTCTTGCAACACACACACCCTTACTCTCTCTCTTGCACACATGTCCATGTATACTGTCTTGAACATACATGACCATGCATGCTCTCTCTCTCTTGCACACACATGCTCATATAGGCACCTTCCCACCTTGGTATCTGCTTTCTAACATCTTTACAAACACTTTAACATTGCCCCTCTTGTTAAATAACTGAGCTACTTAAAATAACTTTGTAGACCGAGTTACTTAAGATCTCAAAGAGGACCCTTAAAATAACGATAAGCCCTCATCGTCCACCACGGCTGCAAACTCTCTGAAGCTGGCTCCGCTCCTTGTTGGGCTGGTGCAATAATGCATGGTTATTAAATGGACTGGTTGTTTAACAGGAAGAAAGAAAGAACAAAACAATCCTAAAATAGTCTCACCCCAGGAGACAATAGCTTCTGACTTGGTGCTATTTTGAGAGGCCACGTGGGGTGGGGCGGGTCATTCCTCCGATTTTATTTAGTTTACGTGTTGGTGTAATCAGGTACTTTTGCTTGTAAGAAAGAGAGACTCCTGGGGCACCCCAAGTTGGGGGGTTACTGTGGGTGCAATGCGTCCCACAGTGCAGCGGGACATGTGCCCTTCCGTCAGCCGTGCGCGGTGTTTCTGCATTTCCGTCTGTAGCGATAGATGGTTTGGACGGTTTTTAGGACGGCAGCCAATAGAATGGCAGTTTCTCAGGTCAGTCTGCTCAGCCGTGGGGGTGGAAGTCCAGCTAAATAGAGAGAGAAATCAGACACACTCCCCAAATGTTTGAACCCAGGTGGGGGAAAAGACGGGGTAGCTCCCTCGCTGGTGGACATAGGAAAATCACTTCCCTGCTCCGTGACTCAGTTTTCCCATCTGTAAAGTGGGTGCGACAGTGACTCCCAGCACCTGGGGTTGTTGAGGGGGTGAAATGGGTTGGTGCATGAGAAATAGTTGGAGCAGTGCCTCAGTGGGTCTTGTTTGGTGCTAACGATTGTCGCGGGGGGGTGACCTGTTTATCACACAAAGCCTCCAAGTAGCAGGTAAGCCACATGGGAGCAGGCACTGGGCTTTTGTTCAAAAGCGCACCCCAGAGCGGGAGCATCGTGTGGACGTCCCTCTGGGTGAGAGGCATTAGGGTTCACGTAAAAGTGAGGGGGTCCTTTTGGGGTCCTGCGGGGTGAGTGAGACAGCGTGAAGTGCTAGGTGCCAGGTCCCTGAGGCACAATCCTTGGTGCTGAAGATTAAAAGCCCTTTAGTCATGGGATTTAGCACTTCTGTTCTCATTTTATCTGGATGTTTGCTCCCAGATTTAAATTTAGAAACCCCCAAAATGTGACAGCCATTCTCTAAAATCTCTCTCTTTTTTTCTTACATTTGCGAGCAAAAGTTCTCTGAAAAGGAATTTGGGGGAAAGAGAGTTTACTCCAGTGAACAGTGTACAGACCCAGGAGAGGCAGCCTCCAGCGAAAAACCAAAGTGCCTTCCAGGGAACCAAGGCAGGGTTTGGGGTTTCAGAGAGAAAGTTCCCAATCAGGTCTGTGTAGGCAAACGACAGATTCAAACGTGCTCAATTCTGATTGGTCAACACAGCTGGGTTCTGATTGGTCGATACAGGTGCACTCTCATTCATTGGTTCAGGTGAGTTGCAAAAGTCCCAAAGGTGAGCACAGGTGTGGGTTTTCAGGGAACTCAGGGTACGTGTGTGGCCGCGATTCGGCAAAGGGCCACTTGGCTCTATTTTGACACATTGACTGTCAAACTAAAAAAAAAAAAAAAGAGTTCTTGTGAGAGGCAGAGACACCAGATATCTCCCTCTCTCTTCTCTGTCTCTCCTCTCTCTTTCTCTCTCTCTGTCTCTCTCTGCACAGAAAAAATACAACACAAACACACACCGAGAACACAGCCATCCACACGCCCAGGACAGAGGCTTCCAAAGAAAGCAGCCCTGCTTGGTCAACACCTGGATTGCAGACGTCGGCCTCCAGGACTATGAGAAAATAAACGTGGGTTTAGGCAGCTCCCTTTGCAGGACTGTAGATGGCAGCGTGAGCCGACCTGCCCACCTCTCCCCAGGGAGCCGGTGACTCTGGGACTCTTTCTCTAGCCCCACGTGGCTTTGGTGTGTTCTTTCCTAAAGCAACACACGCCTTGGGTTCCCGCTGCAGGGCTTCCTATAAAATCCCCTCTCGCTGACCCGGGAGGTCCTCAAGGTTTTATGGACACCAAGCTGCCTGCCGGGAACATTTTCTAACCCTGCATAAACCTGCAATAAAAGAAGCAAAAGCCACCCCGTTGGGCCTGCTACTGGGGACCTATCTAATGACATCCAGTTGCTACACTTCCCTGAACGCATCGACCGATTGCATATTTATTCATCGGACTGAAGTGGCTGGATATTGGCAACGTCTCGAAATCAGCCGGCCGCCACCTTGACTGTTTGCAGAAGGGAGGCTGAACATGCTGGCTGCTGGCTGCTGTCCAAACCCAAGCGAAAGGCTAATGAGAAAGTCTCCTCTTTGCCAATCCTCCGGGAATACCAGCGACTCTTGAAAGCCATGACCCACATCCATGCACGAGGTGCAGATGCAGTTATCCTTTCTCCAGCGGAGCGAGGTCCTTTCCAGAAATCTCCACCCTTGCTTTTATCACGGGGTTTCTGTCGTCCCTCTGGGGGCTTATCTAATATGCATTTATTTAAACGCCTTTTGCTCCTATTTTCTCAAACGGCCTGTGTTAAGCACACAGGTTCTTTGTCTTAGGAATTAACCATTTCGGGTTCTAAGCGTTGACTTTTTTCTTTCTTTTTTTTTAGTGTGCACTAAAAATCTCAAGCCCCTTCCAGCTGGCTGAATGGATGACCTCCCAGAAATATCTTAAAGCTGAGTTGCCATGAGCAGAAGGCAGGTCAGACAGGTGGTCATGTCCTGTCCGTTTTGGAGTTATTTTTTTGTAATAAGAAGACACAAAATCATTAACAGGCTGAAGGCCATGCAAAGCAAAGGTTAAACCACACCTGCAGGTCATCAATTTACTTAACCAACTACAAGTCAAAGAGTCTTTAAACCCACCTGTAACCTGTAAGTCCTCCCCCCCCAGCTTCAAGATGTCCCACCTTTTCGGGCCAAACCAATGTCCACCTTCCATGTACTGATTCATGACTTTCCCTGTGACCCCTGTCTCCCTGAAATGTATAAAACCAAACTGTGACCCAGCCACGGCCAGTCCTCTTACTCAAGGCTTCCTAGGTGTGGCTCTGGGTCACGGTCCTCCAATTTGGTTCAGAATAAATGTCTTTAAACTATTTTACAGAGTTCGGCTTCGTTTCCATTGATATTACGATAGCACAATGAGGTTTTGGTGGGTTGGGTCTGATTCATTCCATCTCATTTGCGGTGGTGTGGTTACGGCATCCTTCTGTGGTTAATACGCATCTGCCGCCTACGGTGGTTCTCAACTCTGCCTGCACCATGGAACCCCCTGGGAGCTTCTAGAAAACCCGGAGGGTGGGGCCCAACCCTGGAGACTTATATTTATTTGATCAGGGTGCGGGTTGGCCAACAGGACTCCTAGAGTCTCCCCAGAGGGTGGTGTTGGGTGTGCGAGCCCCTGAGCTGGACAGATGGTGCCCACCTTAGCTTTCCCTCTGCCCGGCGTCCTTTGCATCCTCAAGAGTCAGCATGAAGCCACCGGGTTGGCCGTGACTCCAGCAACTTGGCTCCAAGCCCCGGATGGCCTCGGTTCACTTTGCAAATAGATCAATACACGCCAGCCAAGAAGCATTGATTTTGAGCCGTGTGTGGCCTTCCACCCTGCAAAGCCAATTTATAATCCTCCCCCGGCCTTCACGTCCCTCCCTGTCCACAAGCTTGTAAATCTCCCGAGATGCACAGAGGAAGGGCTCCAGAGTGCCTGGCGCTGCTCCGGGATGCTCAGTCCTGTGCCCTGGGGACCTGCACCTGCTGAGATCCAGGCTTGGAGGGGGCTCCAGGCCACCTCAGCCATGGCAACCCACAGACAGGTGCTACACCACCTGCAGGATGTCGTCACGCCCGGCGTGCTTGCATTGCATGATGCATGCTACATATGCGTATACAATAGAGCAATCTGTAGAAAACCAGGATTTCATAATGTATATGTTGTATTATACTTGTATACATTGTATAGGAAATTGCACAATTTGAAAGGAAAAAGGTTTTCCCCATCTTGCATATAGATATGCATATATTCTATCACCTGTGATAGCTATCATATCATACATTATATGTGTAGCATATGTAACATGTGCTATGTATGAAGTATGTTCTGATATATGATTGAATATATCAGAACATACTTCATATAAACAGGGTTCTCTGACCTTGAAATATAGATATGCATATATCCTATTATATATTATATCATCTGCAATAGTTATCTTACATATGTATATAATATTACATATAATATATAATGTATGACATATTTTAGTACATAATAAAATATGTGATAATGCAATTTGGTAGGAAACAGGATTTTCCCACTTTACACATAGATAAGCATATATTCTCTTATATTCCATGATCATATTTATATTATATATTAGAATGTATGTACAATGTATATTAATATGACATTATATGACAAGCATAATAGTCTATAAAACAAATGATATTATAAATAGCTGAATACACAATAGAAAATATCACAGTGCAATTTGGTAGCACACAGGATTTTTTCACTTTGCACTAAGGGACATCTATTTTACTAGACGGAATATTTACATGCTATATATAATATACGTATATGATAATATATCTACAGTAGATAATACATAATTATATATTATGTAATATGTATACTATATAATGATACAGTATAATATATTGTATCTATGGAATACATTTTGAATTATGCAATATTGTATAATACATAAACATACATAATAACATGTTACTGTACAATATATAAGTACACGCACGCACACACAAGACTGGGAAAGTCCTGCATGTCCCACCTAATTTTGGTCAGTTACTCTCAG
Source organism: Avahi laniger (assembly GCA_963575035.1). Classification (NCBI taxonomy): domain Eukaryota; kingdom Metazoa; phylum Chordata; class Mammalia; order Primates; family Indriidae; genus Avahi; species Avahi laniger. The sequence continues at coordinate 9,633 of CAUYSK010033217.1, forward strand.
GCCTCTGCAGTCTTTGGAAGCTTCCGGAAATGTGCACTTCACAAGCACACACAGGCTCACCCTGTCTGCCCTGGCAGGAGCGTGTCTCCCACACCCGTCTCTAATTCTCACCCCCGCCCTCCAGGAGGAGCATGTTTTCAGATGCAGAGCTCAGAAGCTGACTCACAGCTTCCGTGCCAGGGCCAGCCCCTGCAGTGTTACGGGCTGGGGACAGGCTGGGGAGATGGAAAACACCAGAGTGGACAGTCATCAAGGTCTCCCCTCGTGCCCCTCATAAGGGGGTCTTCACAGAAGCACCTAAGGAGGGCCACCCAGCCCCCAGTAGAGAGCCCTCCTGGTGCAGGCGTCTGGGTGAGCAATGCCGGTGTGCCGCGAGGGTGACCAGCCACTGGGGCCCCAGCCCTTGCCCACGACCCCCCGGAGACTGCGCACCCCTGCTGGTGGAGGGGCCGGTGGCCGGGAAGAGCCCTGCACTCGCCTGTGGGGGGGTCTGAGGTGTTAGGACGTGGGGTCTTGGGGAGATGACGACCCCAGAGAGCTCCCTCGCCCCTTCCACCATGCGGGGACACAGCGAGAAGGCGCCATCTATGAACCAGGAAGTGAGTCCCCACCAGACACAGCCTCTGCCACGCCGGGATCTCGGACTTCAGCCTCCAGAGCTGTGAGCAACAAATGTCTGTTATTTAATCCACCCAGTCTGTGGTATTTCGTTATAGCAGCGCAAACGGACTAAGACACTCGCTTTGCATAAACTGTTATATCCTTTTTGGAAGTAATTGATTCCAATTCGATAGCAGTTCCTTTTCCAGGACATTTTTTTTCTCTAAGAATAAAAATGGAAAGTTATGCATGAAGGATCGGACTGTGTTGCCATACCATTTATAAACGCACAAAAGCTGAAAGGAATTTTGTGTCCCGGGATCGGGACTCGGTTAAGCAGCAGCAAAGATTCTGTGGCGTAGACAGAGTGGAACACGATGTTGGCGGTCACCTTGGCGTGCGGTTTTCACGCATTTTGAAGTGGAGAAAATGGGACTGAGTGGAGATGATGCTGAGTGCCACGATGCTGTCTGTGCAGTAAGCAGTTTGCAGGGCTGCTAAAAGCCCAGGAAAGAAAAATGCCAAACTATGAACAGCAGAGGAGGAAGCCGGCAGGAGTCTCCAGTTTGTATGTTATAAAAGTTTTCAATGTTTACTATACGTAGTATCATACATTGTATATAATTATGTTATGTATTATACATGCACACTTAAGTGTTATACATAATACAATATATTGCATAGCATGTAGCATATAATATAATGGTTAAATAATAACCTCTGTGCGTGTCTGTGTCCTCATCTCCTCTGCTTACAAGGACACCAGTCCTGTTGGATCAGGGCCCACCCTAGTGACCTCAGTTTACCTTAATCACCGCTTTAAAGACCAATCTCCAAACACAGCCACAGTCTGAGGTCCTGCGGGTCGGGCCTTCAACACACAGATTTTGGAAACACAACGCAGTCCCCCACGGTTGGACACATCACTCCTACTCATGATCCGGGTTGCACCAACAAGGCTGTGAGCAGTGACCCTGCGGGGTGACTCCGGAAACAACCAAACCTAAAAGGAAGGACGAAGGCGATGGGGGAGGGGAAATTAAGTGTCTCTACTGAAAACTGGTTCCCAGATTGAGTGAATATGCCAATATTTCGGTTAACTGCTGCCTTTTCTCAAGCAAAGCGTTATTATTTATTTTGCATTGAGTGTAAGGGCAGTTGGCTTTTCTCTTGATGAGTCACCGAAACAAACCGAGATTCTGATTATAAAATGATCCTGATTTGGGATTTGAAGTTGCAGAAGCAATTTCTACAGACGCACTCATGCTGGGAGGAGCTGACCAGCGTCCGTGTGCGTGAAGCCAACGCGATCCGCACCTGCGTTTGACTTGCAGCTTTAAACTCCACTGACTGTCTTCTTGGAGCTGCCTGACACCTTCTGAGCTGCTGAGATTATAAAATTATAAGAAACTTGAGACTAAACAGCCTTCGTTGACTCAACATTATTGCAGCTTTCTCTCGCGTTGCAACATGGCGCACAGGTTTTGTATTGCGACATTACTCTCAATTTCTTCATTTTGACATTCCCAGTCTTAAAACAAAAGGGAATCATCTTCGCGGAGCCTTCTTGGTAAAGAAAGAACATTGGAACATCACGAGAGAATTCTTCTGGCCTCCAGCAAGAGAGGCTTTTAAAATTACAATTTCTGATTTGACATTTTTCACTCAATCATAACACTCCAAAGGTGTAGGCAGGTCCTGAATCCGTGAAAGGCTATTATTGCAAGGAACTGAGACATGTGGAAAATGAAGTGTGTCCACACTTCCCCACAGTAAGAAAACAACAATATGTTCGAATATGCTAAATATTTGCAAGATGACTTTCCAAGCTGTTTAGGTGCAAAAGCTCTTAAATGTGCATAAGCTTTTGCCTTAAGCCTTATTATTTAATTCTCCCATTAGAGCTTCCCTAGAGGGATTGAAATATTATATGGAAAACTCCAATGATGCCATTTCTGGAAAAACACAAGGAAACAGGAGACAGTTAATACAGCCACGGTGTGCTTTCTGGATATACACAGATTTTTAGGATGTGTGTTATATCCCCCAAAATCTACATATCAGAGTCGTAATCCTCAGTACCTCAGCATGTGATCTTTGGAAATAGAATTCTTGCAGATGCAATCAGTTGTCAGGATGAGGTCACACTGAAGTAAAATGTGCCCCTAATCCAATATGACTTTGTCTTCGTTCATTAGGGCTGCTAGAACAAAATAGCACGATTGGGCAGCTTGTAAACAGGTGTTTACTGTGCATAGCTCTGGAGGCTGGAAGTCCGAGATCCCGGCGTGGCAGAGGCTGTGTCTGGTGGGGACTCACTTTCTGGTTCATAGACGGCGCCTTCTTGCTGTGTCCCCACATGGTGAAGGAGGGGTGAGGGAGCTCTCTGGGGTCCCTTTTATAAGGACACCGATCCCATCCATGGGGCTCCACCCTGTGTCACTTCTGAACACTATCACCTTGGAGGTCAGGGCTTCAACTTAGGAATTTTGGGGAGGACACAGACATCCAGACCACAGCAAATGGGTCCTCCTGAAAATGGCAAATGTGGACTCAGAGACGCACGCAGGGAGAACGCCTGGACGGGTCCGATAGTGCCGCGAGTCAAGGAACTAACAGGTGCTGAAAGAAACAAGAACAATCCTTCCCTGGTCCCCTTGGAGGGACATGGCTCCTCACACACCTTGACCTCATACCTCTGCCCCCCAGAAGTGTGAGAGATTAAGCTTCTGTTGTTTAAGCCATTCAGTTTATGGTGTTTTGTTAGGGCAGCCCTAGGAAACCAATATACATCACTCAAAAGCACTCATATGCACCTAAACATTGAAATTAGCCTTGAACGTGCAAGTTCATGGAAGACAGAATTCTTCCAGCATCGTCCTCACGGAGGCAAGTGCATCTCTCACTGTATGCTTTCAACGTGAGTAGCTCATCTATTTCACAACCCTGCTATCTGAAATCCTGTTAATTAGGTTGATCTAACTATTCCACAGTGTGCGTGTCTGTGTGGGTGTGTGGGAACTACCATCTGATCCAGCGATCCTGGAACTGGGCATCTACCCAAAGGGGAAAAAAGACATTCTGTAAAAAAGACACCTGCACTCGAATGTTTATAGCAGCACAATTCACAATTGCAAAGATGCGGAAACAACCCAAGTGTCCATCAATCCATGAGTGGATTAATAAAATGTGGTCTATGTGTACCATAGAGTTCTACTCAGCCACAAAAATCAATGGCGATCTAGCACCTCTTGTATTATCCTGGATGGAGCTGGAGCCCATTCTACTAAGTGAAGTATCCCAAGAATGGAAAAACAAGCACCACATGGACTCACCATCAAATTGGTATTAATCGATCAACATTTAGTGCACATATAGGAATAACATTCATCGGGTGTCGGGCAGGTGGGAGGCAGGAGGAGGGGACGGGAATATACACAAGGCAACATGACAGGGACCACCGCACAGTGATCTCTCGTGGTCGTGGTGGTGACTCTGCGACTCAAGATGTTAGCTGGAGACACCGAGGCAGAGACTGGGTGGGCGGAAGTCTGCCAGGACCGATAAGCTAAGACCAAGAAGGAGGAACAAGGGCCTCTCTTTTCTCCAAGATGTTTTCCTTAGACGTTTCCTCCCACGAAGCCAGGCTGCCAACAGGCAAGAAGCTCTGGATGCACTCCCGGGGCCAGGGACGTCACGGAAGCTCTTGGCCGGGCCGTCAGTTGGTGCACGTTGTAGATGCATTTTAGAAGGCAGCCCGCGAGAACTTCTCTGAGTTGCGCCAGCTGGCACTGGGACGTCACGGACGGCCGTGCCCGGTGCTCTCCTGAGGCGGCAGCTCCCCGGGGAGCTGCCTTCTGTGTCTCCCACGTTAATTTAAAAGTGCCACCAGGGAGGCTGTGGGAATGTCTTCCTCTGGAGGCTGCAAGGAATGCGGGGAACCATCTGTCTGCCTCGCTTGGGTGCTAATAAAACAACGAGATTCATCTTCCGCCTTTTGTTAAATCTGGCAAAAATGTGCTTTTTTTTCCCCTCCGCTCATGATGTGTGCATTTGAAGGTTAGAAAACGGAATCCGCCAAAAGGCAAACTTTTGCAACTTTTTCCTGTCGTTTCAGACTCGGAGATGAAAAGCCTTCACTTATGGAATTATCGTCATTATTTTTAATGCCAGCGCTTTCCGTGGGAGGCTGGTTGGCTCAGATAAGCCCTCCGAGAGAAAGACATTCACGGAAATGAAACTTGGTGTATGGAAATAAGAATGGAAAACATCGATACATGCATTGCGTATTCAGGGTAGATTTAGCTCCTTAATTTGACATTAAGGCCACGGGACAGAAGCGCGTTTTCAATTTAACTGCACTCTGTTCACAGATTTCCAAAGAGCATAGCAGTGAGTATAAATGTGTGTTGGCATGAATATGGGTTATAGGAAGAAGGATGTAAAATGTGATTAAACATCGCAAATGGAGAAGAAAGATACGAAAATAACCATCTAAGCACTGATTATACGGTGCAAGAATGAAATAGGTCACATGTGTGTCACCAAAGAAAAAATAGAAGCCAAGCCTTCTCTGTCTCACTCCCTCCTTCCTTCCCTCCCTCTTTCTTTCCTTCTTTCCTTCCTTTTCACATATTAAATGTGATCTCTGTCCCAGGAATATTGCCTGGCTTCATGCTGCTGAAAGCGGTAGCCACTTGTCACACGCAGCCACTGGTTGCTGGAGCCGTGGACGCTGTGCGTGAGGAACCATACTGGCTATTTCTGTCCTCGCTTGTATCGCGATTGATCTACTGAGAGGCTCGTTAATTTTACTGGTTTCTTCAATAAACCAGCTCATGGCTTTGTCAGTTTTTTCTCACATTTTCCTATTCCTTTCCTTATTGATTTCTGCCATTATCTTTGTTTATTCCTCTACTTACTTTGCATTGACTTCAGTCTCCCCTTTTTTTAAGCGTCTGAAAAAGCCAAATCTTAGGTCATTGATTTTTGAGGTTTCTTCCTTTCCAGTAATCAGTCACTGGTCTACATTGCCTCCAAGTTGTGCTCTAGCTGTGCCCTGCAAGTTTTGATATGTTGCAATTCTAGTATCGTCCAATTCGAAATATTTTCTACTATCCCTTGTAAGTTATTCTCAGCTCAAAGGTTATTTGGAATTGTGTTGTCTGGTTTTTGCATATCTGGAGATTGTTCCCTATCTCTTTCTGTTTGCGATTTCCCATTTGACTCTGCCGTGGTCAGTAGCCTCCTGTCTGTCTTTCCATTTGCTTCATTGAATGGAGACTTGTTTAACCAGCCAGCATATGGTATCTCTTGCTGAAAGTAGCACGTGCATTTGAAATAAATGTGCATGCTACCATGGATGAGTATGATCTATAAAGTAAATTAGGCCCAGATGGTTGATAATTTGTTTAAGTTTTTCATGTCTTTCTTATTATTTTTCCTGATTGTTCTGTTGACTTCTGATAGACGGGTGTTAAAATCATCAGCCACGACGGCTATCTTTGTACTTTTTAGTCACTCTCCCTGGCCACCAAATCATCATCCGTCAGTTTTGTTTCATTTGTCTGTTTCTAAACTCTTATATGTGGGATCAGACAGTACATACTCTTCTGTGTCTGGCTTCTTCTGCTGAACACTGAGTTGTTCATAGATGGCGTCTTTTCGCTGTGTCCCCATATGGTGGAAGGGGTGAGGGAGCTGAAAAGGTGGTGTCTTAGTCCATTCTGGCTGCTACAAAATACCTTACACTGAGCAGCTTATAAACAACAAGCATTCATTGCTCCCAGCTCTGGAGGCTGGAAGTCCGAGATCCCGGCGTGGCAGAGGCTGTGTCTGGTGGGGACTCACTTCCTGGTTCATAGACGGCGCCTTCTCGCTGTGTCCCCGCATGGTGGAAGGGGCGAGGGAGCTCTCTGGGGTCCCTTTTATAAGGACCCTGGTCCCATCCATGAGGCTCCACCCTCAGGACCTCATCACCTCCCAAAGGCCCCACCTGCTCACAGCATCTCCTTTGGGGTGAAGGTCTCAGCATACCAATGTCGGGGGGATACAGATATCCTGGCCATAGGAGAAGGTACCCCAAGGGGTGAAATACAGGAGGTCATATGAGTAGACACACGGATTCCAACCAGCTAATCGGTACCTTTGTCACCCATGAACAGAAAGCCAAGTCTCACCAAACATGAGCAAAGTCTCCGACATTGGAGAGAGAGAGAAGGTGAGAGGTGGGGGGGAGGGGGCGGACGAGAGAGAGAGAGAGAGAGAGAACAGGAGAAAATTATCTTCAAAGAAAAATAAATCAAATGGCATTAGACTTCTCAATTCTAGAAACAATAGGACAACACCTTTATTACCCTAACTGCCATGCGAGTTGTATTTAACTCATGCTGGTTTTGAGCCCGGGGCCTCATGAAGCATGTGTAGCTCACACGTCTCTTCACCTTGGGGCCCTCATGAACTACTAATATTTTTCAAGTTGTATGAAACTCACACACAGAAAACAATAAATAATGACAAATTTTTCATTAAATTAGAAAGGATCATTTTGTTTTCAACATTTTTGTTCTATGTTTGTAATAAAACCCCATGGTACCATGGAAAAATTTTTTTTGCTCCTCTGGCAGTCAGTGTGTTAAAATTCTGAGGGAAATTGATACCTACGTTAGAATTTTAGACTCAGTCCATTTATAAAACGTGAGTATACACATTTAAGTTCTCAAGAATTTTACTTCTTAGGAATGTTTTCTCAGAAACGTACGGAAGGATTCATTCCACCACAATAAATAAAAAAGAGAAAAAATCCCAGAATTATAAAAGACAAGGACCTAGGATATGGAAGATCCTACCTAGGAGACAGGCAAAGACAATTCCAAGGATTATGGTGAAACAGAGTCTTAGGAAAAGAGGTGTAGACAGCAGCCCTTTCAGAATGGGGCAGGAGGGTGGAGGACTCCAAGACATGAATAGAATTGGCTGATTTTCAGAAGTTCCTCAGTTGTGCTCTGTTTCCTATCTTGGATCTACCAGTAGATTAACCAATCCACTGATTTCTCACTGCCTATATATTTTGGTAATGTCCAAATCCCTGATGTCTCTCAAATGAAGGAACCCATTGGTTGCATCCATCATGTTTCTAGCAGAAAATGGATGGCATACTCATTTAGGGTTTTTAAGAGTTTGCAGATATACACAAGAAGGGTCAAAGCAACTCTGAAAGGATGCTGTTCCTCCCAGACACAGAGACATAGCGGAGAAGATGTCACCACCCCTGGGCTTGAGGGTCACGAGAGAACGGGGTCGGGATACTACTGGAACTCATGAAGAACAAGACCTGTGTGTGGCAGAGACTTCCGACAAAGGACATAGTTGATGGGAGACACAACCATGTGCAACCACAGGGATCCAGAGATTACGAGTCCGAGATGCTCTCTTCTTGCCAACGCCTTCGGTCGCCTGAACTCTCCGGAAAGCCCAAAGCCCCCGAAGCCTTGGGTGATGCAATCCCCATATATCAGCCAAGTACACGCACGTGCAGTGTCTCGGAGATAGATGTTGGATCAGAAGGAGGGATGGAGACTATCCAGTGTACACACCAAGCTCTGAGTGTGGGTCACGTGAAGTCTCTTGTCATTGGGCTTAGGGTTAGGTGTGGGAGGTCGTATTAGTTGGTCACAATTTTTTTTCTCTCTCTTTAGTTCTGGGATTGTGCCACATGGTATAACTATAGCTTTCAACCCCACTGACTTTAGACTAGCATCAGAGTTGCTTTTGCAGGTAGAGGTGTAACAGGGACTCACATGGTCTGGTTTTTCCTGCATCCCAACCTTAGAAACACATTCCTAGGAGAACCACAGGTCTCCAAATGATAAAAATATGTACAATATCCACGAATCCAACACAAAGTGTGGATTTCAGCTCAGCCTGGGTTAGTGCAGCCTAGATTAGCCCAGTATTAGCTGACTGACAGATCCACAAGTGTAAAAAAATAATAATAAATGTTTATTATTGTAGGGCATTGAGATTCAGGACTGTTTGTTATTCAGCATCATTTCATTGTAGCTGACTGATACAGACAGCAAGCTCCTTGGGTGGGAAAAGGCTCTCAGCACAACAATCCGTGTCTTCTAACAAAAATATCCCAACATATTGTCCAGATATTTTCACATTTTCAAAGTGGGGGGAAGGGATAAGAGTCAGGAAATGAGTTCATATCTTTTCTAAAAAAAATACATTTGCACGTGAGGATGTGTATCTCATCTTGAAATCTCAAGTCTATTTTACCTGGGTGCAGACTGAGGAATTAAATTTTAACTTTATATTACAAAAGATATTCGGGTGAATGGGGCAGAAATGGGTGTGTGTGTAACATATCTGAAGACCCCAAATCATGCCTTACTTGTCCCGTCTCCGGAGGTAATTACTACCGTGCAGTTGAATTATATTCTTGCTATCCTTTTTGTTTTGTTTATACACATCTTAAAAATATAATCTAAGATATATTTCACAAAGAATCTACAAAGATGGCAACACATTCTTTCTTTCCTATATTGACTTGCTGTCACAAATAATAGTTCAAAATCGTTTTGCCTCTCTTGAAACCGTCAGTATCATATCCCCACACTTTCTAAGTGCCCATTTGATAAATTACATTTTTATCCGCTGAAAGGAAAAAATAGACTAAATTTGCCATAACATCCGTTTTCATGTGGCAGATTTGAGGCATTTATTTCTCCTTCACGGATGACAATTTTCTGACTCTAGATGAGGTTCTTTTTCCAAAATGATGGGTTTCCTACAAAAGCCAAACTTCCACTAATTTAAAACCAAACAAGTGGCTTGATTTAGACGCTGGCACAATCAAAGCTGTGCACACAGCTCTCTGTTTGTTTTCAACTTTCTGGATGTTTGGATGGGAAGAAAGAAATGAAAAGTTTCAAAAATAAATCCTGTGGCGTAAATTCGTAATTAAGCCCTAAAGAAACTGTTTTCGCAAATCAGATTTAAACCTCAATGCCTTGCAAGGATCCAATTAGCTATGCATTTGGAAACATTCCTTTTATAAATGCAGAAATCTCTGTTTTGGAGATAACCATCGTGGAGAAAAGAAACTTTAGGATTTTAGCAATATCACTTACTCCATAGTGACTGGGGCATTTTATGGGATGTCTGGGAGCATACACACGGCGGTTGCCTTTGGAATGTACCCCGCTCTTCCTAATGGATCTCTGATGCGTTCACCTTTTCCTCTCAGCCCTCTCTCTGAGCTTGTGCCTTCAGGGTACCTCCCTCCACCTGCCCTCCAGGGCTTGCCCCTCCACAGTGATTAATTTAGGAAGAAGCACACAACCCAACACTGTCCCATAACATGGAAGAGGATTTCTCCTGGGGTCATGGCCTTTGGGAAAAGTTGTCTCACTCCTAAGAAGACTAGAGAAAGAGATGTCTCTCTTTCTAACCCTAACCCTAAACCTACATCTGACCTCTTAATATCATGGCGTCCGGACATCTTGAGTCGTAGGTTCAGGCTTTCCCAATTTGACTTCCAGATAGAGGGATTCCTGGAGGACACCAGGTTTGGTAGGCGGGATATTCAAGGGGTTCCTTTAGACGTACCTGGCACTCATCCCAGAGCCACCGTTGAGAACAGCATGGCATATACTGGGGTGGCCATCACCGGGCAGAGGTACCGATTTGAGAGTCACTGGTGTGTAGTGTTGTGAGTGAAGACAAGATTGCTTAGGATGGCACCAAGCGAGGAAGACGTAGGACTGATCTTAAAGACATTAAGATAGTTAATAGTCAGATGTAGGAACCTGGGACATCGGGAAAGATGAGTAAAGACTGAGCAAAGAGAGAGAGAGATGGAAAACCGGGAAAAGGAGAAAGTCTCTCAAGAAGGGGTCGTGCGTGGTCTCAGATGCTGCTGAGGATGCAGGTGCTGAGGAGGGCAGGAAACACAGAAAAATGTTCTTGGAGACACACACAAGAGCAGGCTTGGGACAGAGTGCATCAGCTAGTTATGCCGCGTAACAAAGTACCGCAAACTTGGCAGCTCAAAGCAATGCCTATTTATTACCTCGTGGTTTCTGGAGCTGTGGTGTGTGACACAGTGTTGCTTCTCTGCTCTGGTCACCTTGGGACATTACAGGGAGGGGCGGTGGTCCCGTCTGGGACTCAGAGGCTGTCGGTAGAATTCGGTTCCCTCTCAGGCTTTCCAGGTGCCGCTCCAACTCCAAAGCCAGAGCAGCAAGACCTTCCGCTCTGAATCTTTGACCTCCTCCTCTGTGCTCAGTATATAGAAAGCTCTCATTTTAAGGATGCACATGATTGCCTGGGGCTGACCTAGATAACCAAGGATAATCTCCTTCGATAAAGACAGCGGATGAGTAACCTTAATTACACCTGCGACACCTCCTTTGCCACATAACGGAGCACGTGTACGGGTGAGCGTGTGTTCCTGCGTGGAGGTCAGGGAGGCAAAGGTGAGATGATAAATGGATGGAGGAGTGAGCTGGAGGTCAGGCTGAAACACAGTGGGGAAGAGGAGGGCAAAGAGGAAAATGAATAAATTAAGGGAAAGGAGGTGCGGTTTATAGATAGATAATTTTATATATGTGCTGGCAGTAATAATAACATAAACAACAGTAATAGTACTGCTACCACATTGGTAATGGTACTATTGATAGCATCAGTAACACCACCAACAATAACAATAGTGTTGCTGTGATGGTAATGGTGTTAGGAACAATAATACCACTGACAATAATAATACTGTTACTATGACGATAATGGTGTTAGTAACAGTAGCACCACCGACAATAACAATACTGTTACCGTGACAATAACGTACCTCTACTACGATGGTGATGATCAGTAATAATAAAACAGCTTCCATGATAATATTACTAGCAATAATAATACAGTTTCCATGATAGTAATAATAATACCACCGCCATGATGATGATAAAAATAATTATAATAACGTTGCTACGTGATGAAGATGATACTGTCACCATTATAAAGGTAATATCTATTTAATTTTGAGTATCAGTTTACATCCTTATCTAATATATATTACACATTATATATATTTATTACTTATATGATAATAAATACAAAGAATGTATGACAAGATTAGGTATTTATATGAAAATGAGTACCATTGTGTGCTTCGATTTATGTCACTGTGATTTAGTTTTGCTGTCATTAGCATGACAACCTGCCCAGGAGCAGAGCACAGGGACTCAGAGGCTGGGCGTGAGGATGCCAGCCTAGGGCTGGCTCTGTTTTCTGCGAGAAGGAGCGGGAAAGAACACTGCTAAACACCGACTGAATTTGGACGTCCAGGAACCACTTTTGAATGTGTTCTTCAATGCCAGTCCTAAACATAAAGAGAAGAAATAAAACTTGCAAAGTGACTCCAAAAATTCAATTTAACATCAGACGACCGTTGGCCGCAAGCGGGTTTGGACCTGCTATGCGTTAGCTCATCGGGAAGAATAATCTCCCCTGGAAATCGACGGCAATGTCACGTGGATGTCATTCAATTAACCGTCATCTTGATAAAAAAGTTTAAGCACTTTCAGAGACGGAGGTTTGCTACTTGCCTTTAGAGAAGGTGGTTTTGTAAGCGAGGGTCCTCGGAGTGAGACAGACTCCCAAAAGAACAATCCCATTCTAACCGACGAAAAACGATTTTCTTTCCAAAAGGGAACACGTGGTTGGTAACATTCCCAGATCTGCAATCAGCATGGCTTTTCTGCTCTTCTGCCAAAAACAAGGCAGATTTTGACAAAGTCGTTATGAGTATAATAGATTCTGAACACACAGTGAGCTGTCGGCGCTGGGCGCACGACGGAGGGAAAAAAATCTATACGCGCTAACACTAGGGATTTAAAAAAAAAATTAGATGTTTTCTCAGGACCATAGTCATTAAAGTCCTTGCAACAGCTGGTTCCAGGCTGCTTGGCAGTGGGCTGGTGATTTCAGTTGCTGGAATTTGAAGAGACTCATATGCTCTGCTCCTTTCTACGGCTTCTGAAAGAAAAAGAAATAGGAGATTTAAAGAAATTCCCCAGGGATTGGTAGCCTGGCCGGGCAACGCAGGAGCATGTGGCTTGGGAAGGCAGCTCCTAGGGGCTTGCCGGTCTGTACCCCAGCATTAGACAGGACACACCCTTCCCCACACTCAGAGGGCAGGTTTTGGGAGGAGGGGCAAGGATTGTTACACATCCATATTTTTCAACATTTTATTGGCTCTTGTAAGTTTTTAATTTATTTTTATTTCAGAATATTACGCCAGTACTTACGCTATGTTTTCATAAATCATTTTCGCACTGCCCAAGTCAGAGCTACAAGTGTGTCCATCCTGCAGACGGCGCGCACCGCACCTGTTAGGTGTGAATATATCCATCCCCTCTCCCCCACCTGCCCAACACCTGATGAATGTTGTTACTATATGTGCACATAGGTGTTGATCAATTAATACCAATTTGATGGCGAGTCCATGTGGTGCTTGTTTTTCCATTCTTGGGATACTTCACTTGGTAGAATGGGCTCCAGCTCCATCCAGAATAACACAAGAGGTGCTAGATCACCATTGCTTTTTGTGGCTGCGTAGAACTCCATGGTGTACATAGACCACATTGTATTAATCCACTCATGCATTGATGGGCACTTGGGTTGTTTCCACGTCTTTGCAATTGTGAATTGTCCTGCCATAAACATTCAAGTGCAGGTGTCTTTTTTATAGAATGTCTTTTTTTCCATTTCGATGTCTCTCTCCCTTCTCTGCAAGATGCCCAGGGAAAGGTCACTAACAATATGTACAGAAAAGCAAAGACAATTCTATTTCAAGATGTTGTCTCACTAACAGAGGAACAGGGATTGCTGTCTTACAGTTAAGATTCTGAATTAAACATGCTGGTTAATGCAAGCTGGTATCATCCTTCAGAGACATGTTTTCTCTCCTTTGTCAAGCTATTGACAATTCCCGTCCACCGCTCTCTGTTCTGTGACTTTCGTGTAAACCAGAAGCAACCCTTGGAGTCTTATCGCTACAGAAAAATAAATGGATTTTACATGTTTTTCTCTAAGAAGTGATTGATGTTTTTGATTGATTTTGATTGATTTTGATTTGATTTCCCTGATATGTGTATGGCAATCACGTCAATATCAGTCCATGAGATATTGGCAAAAAAAAAAAAAGAGAGAGAAAAACCTATTGATCTTCAATCTTCTGTCTTCTGCATTACACTTTCATGTATATCTTTCTTAGATTTTCTGAGAAGGGGAAACCAAGTCACAAGCATGCAACATGACACATTGGTCCAAACTCAACTGCAATAGCAGGTCGTTACCTGATGTGTTTGCTGATGGCATTTCTCTCTCTTGGTTTCTCCTTTGGATGACAACTCAGTAATAAGTACAATCTGTAGATCACCTAGATTTTAATCTCTTTGCTTTTCTTCATAAGAAATCCTTTCTCTACTCATTATCACATGGAATCGACATCAACATCATTTCTGGCTATTTTTACATTTGCAGTTAACGTGTAGATCCCAAAATATTTTTAATGGAAAGCTTTGTCAAAGCGACATGTTTTGATTTCCCCAATACCAGAAGATGGGTCAAGGGATAGTTTCAAGACAGAAATTGGATATGCTTAAGTTGCTGACTTGCATCTACCTGACATTTCTTTGATGGGGGTGGTGGAGAACCCTGGAATGACCAATGCCACAGATTTGAGGGGGACGATGTGTGTCTATTCCCTGCCTGAGGTTTCCCTGTGTAGTTTCAGTCACTTACTTGAAGAATTTGAAATGCCTGTAAGTTCTGACCAATATTGTAAAAAAAGAATTATGATGTTAACATTAGCTACTGGTTGAAATCCAACATGTATAAGGTATAGGTTGAAAAACACACAATCTCTCCCGATCAAAAATACCTCCTTGAACTTTTTGCCTTTGCCTTGAAATGCATCCTGGAGGGCTCCCTAAAGGTGGTGTTTGCATTTAATAAGGTGAGGGAATTCTGTTAGAAGAGCAAGGAACACGTTAAATGACTAACTGTATTCTAAGATTCATTGGCATAATTAAACGATTGCCTCCTACCAGAGATGGGAGAGCCAGGGCAGTGACTTTCAAACTTTCATGTGCTTACACATGTTGTGCAATTGAAATTATGACTTAGTCAGTCTAAATAGGCCTGAAATTCTGCATTTCTAACATGGTACCTCATGATCCATGGACCACACTTTGAGTAGGGAGGATCTGGGGAAAAGGTGGGTTGCTATGAGGTGACCAGAAGTTTGGGGAGATAGCTCAGCTGGGAATGCAACTTTGGAGGGGGCTCCAGGCAGCTAGGGGACACCAAGAAGGTACTGGGAGCTTTTTCTGGCCAGGAGGCATATTGGTTACTCCAAACCATCACCTACAGACCTAGTGACTACTATCCGAGGAACAAATGTTTGGTCCAAACTGAGATATCACATCCAGGTAAAGGGGAAAGACCAATATTAGCGTCTCAGCAAAGCATCTGATGATGCCCGGAGGAGAGATGAGTAACTTACAGGGTCATGGCAGAGATACATGGTTAAGTCAGAAAGTGGCAGCAAAAAAATCAGGTGTACTAGAGACAGAACTTGCCCACCATGTCCTCCTACATCTTCTGTGGTTTTGGTTGGCCCAGGACTTGGGTGTCAATCTCAGTTCAAGGAAAACATGACGTCAGTGGGATCTTCCAGATTCCACCAGAAGGCTGTAGAATGACTTGGTGGACTGATTCCTCAAGTGAAGAGGTGGAAGAGGTTTTGACAGTCGGTCAAGATCATCTCCAGTCCTCCATAGCCAATGTGTGCAGCAGAAGAAACAGAAGCTGGTCAGTAGAAGGAAATCTTGATTTCCAGATGCAAGAGGAAAACATGGTTTCCCACCTTGACCACTTTTGGAACCTCATAAAGATGACCCATCATCATCAAAATGGATACAAGCCAAACCCTTGTCAGTGAAATCCCCAGAACTAAAAACATGCTTAGAATCAGAAATTAGAGGCAACCATGATTGTTCTGAGGTTCACAGAAACTTGCCAAGACTTGGGAGGTCCACTGAAGCATGGTGGGCTCTGAATTAGAACATGATCATGGAAAAAGCTCTAAACACTTTATAGAGTTTTATTCTCAGCCAACGTGAGCGACAGTGGCTCAGGGAACACGGTCTCAAGAGGACTTGACAAAATACACCTGAGGCATCCAGGTCACAGGTTGGTTTCCAACATTTTAGAGAGACAAGAACAGCAGGTAAAATCATAAATCAATACATGGATGGTGTACACTGGTTTGGTCTAAAAAGGCCAAAGTGGCGGCCGGTAGGTTATAGGTGGGTTCAGAAATTCTTTGATTTGTAATTGGTATAAATAAATAAAATTTTGTCTAAAGTCTTGGAATGTTTTTGCTGTTCTTGTTTTTACTTTCTTTAAAAAATTAAAATAGTGATGTGGTACAAATGTTTTGTCACATGGATACTTTCTATTAATATAATGCTTAAGTCAGGGCTTTTAGTGTGTCTGTCACCAGAATAGTGTTCATTGTACCCAAGAGGTAAGTTTTTACCTCTCATCCACTCCCACCCTGTCCACTTCTTGGATTCCAATGTTCTTTGCATCTCTTCGTGGCTGTGTGTGCCCATGGATGAGCTCCCAGTCATTAAAGAGTACATGTGCAATGTTTTAAGTTAGATAAAGAAGTTTGTGCATCAGAGACAAGCCACAATATGCCCTTGTGAGTGATGTACAGCCTTTGGGTGATTTGAACTTTGCTCTGCCTGGCCTTAAGTACTGTTAATAATTTAGTATCATATTGTCACAAAGAGTCTGTTTTTTCAGTCTTATCCTCTCTATTTTAACAGTAATGCTGGTCAATTGTGTCTAAACTCCAACAGGAAGGGGGTGTAATGAGGCGTGTCAGACCGCCCTTGTCTTCATGGCCAGGAATTCTGTTTTAAGGTTCTCTAGGGTTGAAGGTTGAAGGTTCTCTGGTTTAAGAGTTCTCTAGGGTCCCCTTGGCCAAGACGGGGTCCGTTCCATCAGCAAGGCGGGCTTAGGATTTTAGTTTGGTTTATAAATAGATGAATTGCCTTAAAGTCCTTGATATAATTTATTGTCTAGTAGTTCAGGCCAGTTATCAGGCATCTCAATTACTTTGCGCGATCCCTACCTTTCTGGATTCATTTCAGCTAGTCATGAGGTCAAGTCTTGCATGAACCCCATCGAGGCCAAACATTGATGGATTTTTCAACAAGTCCTGTTAGTTGAATGCTCCTTCGAAACGTCTTGGAGTAACAATGCATGAGACATTTTTTGTTTTACTCAACTTTATTATCCAAGAAGACCTGAAAAATCCATCCTGTTGTCTGAACACATAATGACAGAGTTGTAAAGGTCAGATGCTAAATGCAAGAGGGGGACCAGGGCCCTTCAATCTGTCAGGAATCAAGTAATCGGCTTGTCAGACACACTCCTTGCCCTGAGCAAATGCTTTGAAAATAATGACTCTTGATCTTGTAGGACATCTACATGATTGAGTCTGAGTGTTTTCTGCCAGAAACAAGAAGTTGTGCTCATTGTAGCAGAACGAGTATCTTCGTGTATTATCATTGAAACTACTGATCAAAGACATGAACATTTCTCTTTTATTATTAGCCCAAGAATGGAGTTAACGTATTTTATGAACATAACGTAAAGCAACCAATGCATTTGGCAGTTTTATTAGGACATTTAAGAAGGCTTAGAAGGCCAATCTATTGCCTCAAGAAGGGATATGAAACAAAGAGTAATGGTTTTATTATACCTATGCCATAATGTTTTATGGAGGATGGTCAGCATTACTGAACGAGGACCTCCTGGTCCCTGATGTGATATGACTGGTGTCCTTATGAGAATAAGAGAAGACACACACAGAGTTAGACATGCACCAGGGTAGATGACAGAAAGACACGGAAGAGACCCCCCACAAGTTAAGGACTGACTTTGGGGTACCAGAAGTTAGAGGAGATGCATGAAACAGATTCTACCACACACTCCAGAAGGAACCAACCCCGACGACACCTCGATTTAGGACTTCTGGCTTCCAGGACTGTGAGAGAATCAATTTCTGCTGTTTAAGTCACTCTAGTTTGTGATACTTCATGGCAGACACAGTGTCTTCATCTGCTCAGGCTGCCGTAACAAAATGCCATGCTGCCTATAAACAACAGAGATTTATTGCTCACAGTCCTGGAGGCTGGAAGTCCGAGATCCCGGCGTGGCAGAGGCTGTGTCTGGTGGGGACTCACTTCCTGGTTCATAGACGGCGCCTTCTTGCTGTGTCCTCACATGGTGGAAGGGGCGAGGGAGCCCTCTGGGGTCCCTTTTATAAGGACACTGATCCCATCCACGAGCCTCCACCCTTATGACCTCATCAAATATCCTGGAAAAGGAATTGCTATCTAATTGGAATCAACTGCTTGCCAAAAAGGATATAACAATTTATGTGGAGCGAGTGTCTTAGTCTGTTCGTGCAGCTATAACAAAATATCATAAACTGGGTGTCTTACAAACAACAGACATTGATTGCTCACAGATCTGGAGGCTGAAGTCCCAGACCCCAGCATGGCAGAGGCTGTGTCTGCTGGGGACTCACTTCCTGGTTCATAGACGGCGCCTTCTCGCTGTGTCCCCACGGCATCCTCCTGTTCCCTGCTCCCCCTAGTCTACTCAAGGTCAGTGTGCAATCATTTCTATATCTCTGACTCTTGACCGATGTCCCCAGAGTCCTTGGTCCTTGCCTGTGAGTCAAATCTATGTTCTGATCTTTCCTGGTTAGAGGGGAGAGAATTGCTTTGGGGTTCATCTCTGCTGCTGAGAATGGACCTCTGGAGAGAGTCCCCAACTCAGCGGCTGGGGCTTCTTTTCTGCTGCATCCTTTTAGAATCCCCTTTGCCCCTGGAGCTGATGGGTTAACATTGCCTCTGAGCACACCCAAACCCACTTGGGGCCTTTGCCTGATTAGAAATCCCCTATAAGTTGTCCCAAGTAAAGCCTTTAGCTGCTTTTGGAAAAATCTGGAAAACCAACTGCAAATATGAGACAATAAATTTTTGTTATAAGCTGCCCAGTGTACGGCCATTCCTCATAGCTGCCATGGCAGAGGAATGCACGTGCTGTGCACCCAGGTAATGTCACACAGCAGGGCCTGGTGTGTCATGGTTGGGGCTGGACCACCCCAATGGTGTACATTTTCCACATCCTCTCCTTGACGCAAATGCAAACATACGAGAGTAGATAGACAGGCACTGAGGTGCGAAATGCAACAGAGGAGAGATCGTGTTGGTACCGGGCAAAGCAGACTTCAGAACAATAACCGTGATGGAATGAGATGTCATAGTATGTAACGCAATTTGCCAAGAAGACGTAGCAGGATGCAATGGTAGTTCTACTTGTATCTCTCTGAGGTATCTCCATACTGCTTTCCACAGAGGTTGCACTAGTTTGCAGTCCCACCAGCAGTGTACGAGTGTTCCTACCTCTCTGCATCCACACCAACATTTATTGTTTTGGGACTTTTTGATAAAGGCCAGTCTCACTGGAGATAAATGATATCTCATTTGATCCAGCAATCCCATTACTGGGTGTCTACCCAGAAGATCAAATGACATTCTATAAAAAAGACATCTGCACCCGAATGTTTACAGCAGCACAATTCACAATTGCAAAGATGTGGAAACAACCCAAGTGTCCATCAATACATGAGTGGATTAATAAAATGTGGTATATGTATACGATGGAGTACTATTCAGCTTTAAGAAACGATGGTGATATAGCACCTCTTGTATACTCCTGGATGGAGCTGGAGCCCAGTCTACTAAGTGAGGTATCCCAAGAATGGAAAAACAAGCACCACATGTACTCACCATCAAATTGGTATTAACTGATCAACACATAAGTGCACATATAAGAATAACATCTATTGGATGTTGGGCTGGGGGCGGGGGGAGGGGGAGGATAGAGGAGGAGACGGGTATATGCATACACAAAGAGTGCAGTACGCACCATCTGGGAGATGGACACACTTGAAACTCTGACTTGAGGAGGGAGGGGGGTAAGGGAAAAATACATAACCTAAACATCTGTACCCCCATAATATGCTGAAATTAAAAAAAAAGAAAAAAAAGGACTCATGAATACTCTAACAAAATGTGTTTCTAAAAGATAAGTTGAATTACTGGGAAAGAGGAAAGGCAAGTAGCAGTTTCTAAAGGAAAGAATTACCTCTGTTCCCATGGTTCTCTGTTTGAACTGACTTGTTTTGTGTCGGTAAGGATATATCAGGTACTATAATTATTAATATAGACACGCACAGAGTCATTTGGGTAGTCGATAATAACAGTTATTTTTACCAAAGTTTATAGAACTCCAAAGTGTTATCGATACCATTAAGAAAATAATAACGAATTCAGTAAATATTCACTGAAAAGCACTATAGAAGGCATCATGAAATATTGAGTACATAAGGGTGGGAGGCATGAGTGATGGTTTACAGTGATGAATAAAGGTGGAAAGGGAAAGGGTGTCTACCACGTGACAAATTCGTAGCACACATTATTTTTCTGAGTCCTTACAAGACCACTGTGAGACTGAAGTCATTATGTTCATTTTAGAGATGAGGACACTGAAGCTCAAGGACATTATGTACCAGACTGAATTCTGCTTTTAGTGAGCAGCAGAACTAGAATGTAAATCATATATGTCTGGTTCTAAAGCCTGTCTGTGCTGTTTTTCTGGGTACATCGGTAGAGAAAATCAAATCATACAATCATCCCCCCAAATCTTCGGCTAATCCTTGATGGAAATGTAGGACTGTGAAAGAATTGCTGAAAGGTGAAATATTTCTTCCTCCTAATATCTTGGATCAAGTCCACCAGGAATAAATATGACTTTGGCATGAGCACAAGACAAAAAGGCATGGTAACAGGAAGTGTATTTAATTGTGTTGTATAATCACTCTGCTGCAGCTATGTGAATCACAGTTCTGGCTCTAAGTATTGAATCCTTGAGGTTTCCTGAAGCTTGGCTTAAGCATAATATAAATTAAGTAAACATATTTTTTCCATGAGAAAGGAGGGGTAGGTTTGGAGTTTGGTAATTAAATACAACTTTAGGTTAAATATAAATTTGAGGAGCAATGATAAGGCATTAAATCCATATGAGGTTTTTGCCTCTGATGAGGCACTGATGCCTTTGGAGATATCATTCATCATGCAAACACAGAAAGGGCAAAGCAAATTTTTTCCAAGGTTTTTTAACATCATGAATGTGGCACAGCCTTCTGAAAATTAAACAGTTTTAAGTGCAAGATTTCCTGTAATGCTTTCCACAAAACCCAGAAATGTTGATTCTTTATTCTCTACAAATTACTGATTTCCTTGCTCTCTGTGAGCCACGAGATAAAATCAGACTTTCAGAAGGAAGTGAAAGACCCTTTTTCCTGAATATTCATGTGGAAGAACCCCTCACTCTTGCTTACCCATCATGGTGGATCGTTGTATTCGTTGCCTATGACTAAATAACAACTTATCCCAAAACTTAATGGCCTAAAACAACAAATATTTATCTAACAGTTTCTGTGATTCAAATATTTGAGAATGGCTTAATGGGTGGTTCTGATTCAGGGTCTGCCATGAGGTTATAATCAAGATGTTGGCCAGGGCTGTAGTCATCTGAAGGCTTGCTTGGGGTTGGAGGATCCAACTCCAAGCTCACTTATGTGCCTTTTGGCCAGAGGCCTCCGTTCTTCACCAGATGGATCATGTCACATAGGGCTGCTTGAGTGTCCTCCCGAGACAGTTCTTTTCCTCCCAGAGGAAATGATCCAAGACAAAGAGAAGCAAGAAGGAAGCCCACAATGCCAATATGACTTAGTCTTAGAAGTTACAAACCATCACTTCTGCCATATGCTATTCATGAGAAGTAAGTCTCTAAGTCTAGCCCACACTCAAAGAGAAGGAAATTAAGCTCTACCTATTGAAAAGAGGAGCATCAAAGAATTTGTGAACTTATTTTAAAACCACCATAACCATTGAATTGAAAAACTAGTACACTTCCCCATGAGACAGAGAAAATTCCTTTTAAATACTAGTGGTGCTTTCTTGTGATTGCCAGCTAAGAGTGATGAGTTGCTTAGCAAGAAAACAAAATGATGATAACCTGCTGTATTATGTGGTAAACCATTTTTATGCAATGGTGGTCATCCAGATCACTATGAGGCAAGCTATCCAAGAGGTTATGATACAGAAATGTTCACAAACCAAATTACAATGCTTGAATCACACACAGTTTATTAAATCAATTTAAATCACAGAGTGAAAAACAAGGAGATGGGAAAGCTTAACATACTTAACATAAGGTACAAGCAGAATGGAAATACTACACACCTGAATCCTTAGGATGTTCTTCTGTTCTCTCTTTCTCTCTCCTGTCCCCACCCCTGGCCGCCACATTATGCTACACTGGTGGAGTAGTTACAAACTATGTATTGTGAGCTCTCAGCCCACAAATGAGAGATTCCTGGGACCAATGGCACACACTTGCTCTGTTGGAGAGATGCAGGGACAAGCACACCTGAACATAGATGTAGCTTGTTGATAGGTCTGCTGAAAAGCTATAAGACTCATTTGTTTTTCTTGGGAAGAACACATGTGAATTCAAAATTGTACCCTACTGGATGTCACCAAAGGGTGACCAATTAGGGACTACATAATTTTCAGCCCAGAGGTAATATAATCATGACTTAGTCTTATTCTATCCATCACTTTCTATCCACAATAACACTCTATTATATATTTCACTTATTCTCTCTATATTTTAATATATTTTATAGGTTACTAATTTACTATGTACATTTAAAACCTCTGATATATTCTGCCTGTCTCAGAAGCTACATGCTTACTCATTATCTATACTTAACACATCCTATGAATTTTGCCTGTGTCTTATAAGCTTCTAGATTACTTGTTATTTATACTTAACACTTTGTATGACTTTCATCTATCTTATTTAATTCTCTTTTCTATAATAGAATTAAATTATTGAATTACAGCAGAAATATGAATTATAGCAGTTGTATTATTCTCAAATAATACAGCAAAACCACATTTCACACTGTCTCTAAAAATAGACACAGCCCTTCACTAATTGAGGAAATATTTTTTATCATTATGCATTTGAATTATATAATCTCTAAAAGGAATTAATATTAGCATTTAAAAGAGATGATTAGGGAGTTGAATAAAGAAGCTAGATGGCTGGCAGCTTGCTTGGACAATAGGAGATCCCCATCCACACATATTCTACCCCACCGCTGTTCTGAACAACCGGTGACAAATGTCAAAGTCTACCCACACAACGCAGGAGACGTAGTAATGACTTCAGGAACCAAACAGGACATAGAGAGCCTCTTGCAGGTTGGGCTCTCTGGAAGAAGATGCTGTGATAGAGTTTGGGGTATGAGATGCTTATTAGAGACCTACATATTTGAAAAGAAGGGGAAGCAGAGGAAGAAGGTGAACTACAGTGCAGGCTCAATACAGTCTAGCTCAATCAAATGGGGAGCTCTGATGTTAGGATCGCCCATTAGAATTGTCCTCATCAGGTCAAAATAACAGGGCCTTTATACCTCTGCCTCGCTCAGTCATCAGGTATGGGCCGCCTGGAAAGACACTGACCTCCAACAAGGTTGCTCTCTGAAGATGGGGCAGACCCTGGAGAACTGACAGCTGGAGGCTGCCTGCTGACTATACTTGTCATAGCTAGGTAGCGAATCCTTCCTTAAAAGAGGATCCAGGTAGTATACCTCTGTGTCTAACACAGAGCCAGATAGATATTTATTTCCCTGTGGGATGGTGTGCAGTTTCCCTGATAGGGAGGAAAGAGTATTCAGACTGAGAGATTTGAAAGAAAGGATTATTGGGCAAGTAGAAGCCAAACCTGAGGGTGAAAAAGACAATTAAGAGTCAAGGGAACTCACGCCTGTAATCCTAGCTCTCTGGGAGGCCGAGGCAGGAGGATTGTTTGAGCTCAGGAGTTCGAAACCAGCCTGAGCAAGAGTGAGACCCCGTGTCTACTAAAATTAGAAAGAAATTAATTGGACAACTAAAAATATATAGAAAAAATTAGCTGGGCATGGTGGCACATGCCTGTAGTCCCAGCTACTTGGGAGGCTGAGGCATTTGGATCACTTGAGCCCAGGAGTTTGAGGTTGCTGTGAGCTAGGATGATGCCACGGCACTCTAGCCCAGGTAACACAGTGAGACTCTGTCTCAAAAAAAAAAAAAAAAAAAAAAGAAGAAAAATAAAAATAAAAAATTACAACAATAAAAAAACAAGTAAAAACGCAGTATAACACCTATTTACATAGCATTTACATTGTACTAATTATTGTGAGTAATCTAGAAATGATTTGAAGTTTATGGGAGGATGTATGTAGGTTATATGCAAATACTACACAATTTTATGTCAGGGACTTGAGTATCTATGGATTTGGGCATTCCTGCAGTCCTGAACCAATCACCCACGATACTGAGGGATAAGTCTACTAGATGAATATATGCATTTATTTTCTCATCTGTGATTAAAATATTTCTTTGCCTCTATTAGTATTTATTATTCTTTAGAATTCATTTTCTAATATTTCTGTTGAGGGAATAAAAATTTCCTTTTGTAGTCCAATAATTGTGCAGTATCAATCTAGCCATCATGAGGAGGCATACATCTTAATTCTGATCACGTGATGAATGATCATGAGGATATTTTTCATGCATATACAGTTTTAAGTTAAGTCTGCCTAACATTCTGAAACTTCAGATAAAAAGAAAAGCTTATTAAAAATTTCTTTTTTCTTTTCATGTAAACTTATTAATATATATTTTGACAAACACACACATAAGACAAAAAATAAGATTGTTAACAATATTTTTGGTTTGGCATTTGTAAGGAACATGTTTTTAATAAAAGAATTCAGATTTACCTTCTCTTCAAAGGAAAAAAACTGAAGAACTATTTCAGGAAATTAGTAAGTTCTGGAACATTGACAAATTGCTGGTGTAAAATTGAGGGATAAATATTTGAAGGATATAAACAAAAGAAAGTTAACCTGTGACAAATCGAATTCTAGACTGGGGATTTCAAAATTCTCAAGTGTTCATCTATTATTGGACAGAGCTATGTTTTATTTATACTTTTGCAAAGTTGAATAACTTCAAATGATTAAAATCTTGTTACACTTATGCTAATGTTCATCTAGTGACATGATTGTTCCATTCCTGTCCTCTTGGTTCTAGTATATTTTTTCCTGTTTTATATTAACAATAATTTGCTGCTGATATATCCAAAAGCTAATGTCTAATGTCTTTTTTTATCATTGACCAACAGGGCCTGTAAAAAACATTGTAACTAAAGAAAAGTCCCTGCTCCAGTAGCTAACACATGTGCAAGATGGCATCTTGTCCTTGTAGTATTGACCCTTCAACTGGCCAAGGTGGGCTGACCAATTTCTCAGTTAAAAGCAGTGCAAAGGACCCCCCAGCAATCTAGCCAGGGTCTGGAGGGTAGGCTCTTTCAAACACCTTGCAAACGTGATGATTAAAGCTATAAAGATTCAGGAAAATTTCCGAGATCCCCCTAGAAGAAAAAGTGATCTGTCACAGAGCCAGGGCTCAGATATCAAAGAGCCTCTTCAGGTTAAGTCTGCTCACAAAAGGGCACCAGGACAATTTGACTTGGCCTCAAGTATTATCACAACCGTGACAACCTGCTGTTTTAATTCACACGTAAAGCAGTTTTCCTAGGTTTAAATCATTCCCAGTAGGATTTGATCAAGAACATGACTTCTTTAAACTAATCCACTGGATGTCTCTCTCTCTCTCTCTAACATCATGATAACTTTATTTCAGGGTCTCCAATCACTTCCTTGCCTTTGTACCATGGTTGTACCTGCCCAAATTAATTCCAAAAGTGTTTTAAACTTAAAAGTATGGGGACAACTTTGGAACACTATTGATCCTTTACTTCCAATAAAGGATAGACACTTAGACAAATCGATTCAACTTGCTATGGGAGGCCTTGGCACTTGGAGGAGGGGCTTAATGTTAAGCTACAAAGTAAATGATCTCTATACTTTGTTCTTATCTGTGACCTGCCAGGCTTACATCTAAGAAAGTCCCATACTCTCCTCACAATTGTTTTCTAACTTTTTTCCTTAATTGAGGAAGAAAACATATATTATTTTTTAGTAAACAAGAGAGAAAAATAATGCTTTTGCAGTGCTCCAGCTTATAAATTCATTACCAACACCTGACCATAGTGCACAAGGAACGACAAAGGCCAACCTGATTTGGAAATATAGATTCAAAACTCCTAAATGAAAAATTAGCAAATCAAATGAAATGTGCATGTATGTTTTTCATTTTACCACATTCAAATAATATTTATCCCAGAATTATAATGTTGATATAACATTAATAGATCATTTTAATATTAATATGTAAACTGTTAAGTTTTTGTGTTTTCATTTAATTGTAAACATTCTCATATGATGAAAGGAGAAATACTTATTTTCATCACTCCCAAACTCCCTTGTTCCTTATCACTTTTAGATACAGTGATGAGGCTGGTGCGGTGGCTCACACCTGTAATCCTAGCACTATGGGAGGCCAAAGTGGGAGGATTGCTTGAGGTCAGGAGTTTGAGACCAGCCTGAGCAAGAGCAAGACCCTATCTCTACTATAAATAGAAAAAAATTACCCAGGTGTGGTGGTATGAGCCTATAGTCCCAACTACTTGGGAGGCTGAGGCAGGAGGGTTGCTTGAGCCTAGGAGTTTGAGGTTGCTGTGAGCTAGGCTGATGCCACGGCACTCTAGCCCAGGCAACAGAGTGAGACTCTGTCTCAAAAAAAAAAAGGATCTAGTGATGCATTTTTTTTTTTTTTTTTTGAGACAGGGTCTCGCTGTGTTACCCAGGCTAGAGAGCATTGATGTTCTCATAGCTTACTGCAACTTCAAACTCCTGGGCTGAAGCACTCCTCCCGCCTCAGCCTCCCAAAGTGCTGAGATTACAGGAGTAAGCCACCAGGGCAGGCCTATGTATTCTTCTTTGTAATGGCTGAGGTAGTAGTCCATTGTTTAAACTGACCATAATTTACCTAATTATAACCCCTTTAGTGAGATTAAAATCATTTTCAAGTTATTACAAAGCAGCACTAAACATCCTTTGGTTAGGTGTTAGAGTAATTTTGTTAGATAAATGCCTGTAATTAAAGCTACCTGGTCAAAGATACTATAATTTTGACAAAAATTGAAAAATAATTTTCTAAACAGAGTACATCAATTTCTGTGCCTCCAACTGTATATCAAAGCTATTACTTTAGACCATCTAGACAAAAAAGTTTATCTTAATATTATTTAATTTACATTATTTAAAATTGTTCATGAAATTTAGTTTCTTTTAATATATGTCTTAGTTCTTCATATTTCTTTGTGAACTCTGTGTTCATGTCTTTGCCTGGTTTTCTCTTGAATTATTAATCATTTTGTTGATTTATAAGAAATACTAAAGCATTATAAAATTAAGAAAATTATTAAAGCTCTTTGAAAATTCAATTGTTTTCTGAAAACAGGTTTATACTATTTTAATATTTGAAACTCCTACTGTGTGCTGGGAGTTTGTTATTATTATTGTACATAAAGTCATTTAGAGCATAGACGTAGATTAACAATTGATTTTAATCAATGATGTGGTAAAATACAACAGAATGCAGGAGGCTCCCTAATGGGCAGAACACAGATGCCTGCCAGGGAGGGTGCTACAACCTTTACCAAGCAGCAGTATGAATGCAGCATAGATTAGCTTAGTGTAAGCATTGAAATAGGAGATGGGTACTAAAAATACATTTTATCTTGTTCTTATATTAGTTCAGATTATACATACTGAACTCAAAGGCCAGCAAGTTCTCCCAGGTTCTAAACTTCGTTGGTCTAGGCTGCAAGAAAGGCAAAACACAAGGAAGTCACATTTTAAATTGTTCCAACAGAGGTAAGTTGAGTGGTAGACACACACAGCTGACACATAATAGGAAGCATTTAGCTTAAAAACCAGAAAAACATATCTCCTGAAAACTATGTGGAACAACTCCCCAATTTCTACAATTGTATAAAAATCTTAAATAGGTTGATTTTTGTATACCTGTTAAATTTTTTTTCATTTTTTCCATCTATTAATGATGTTTGTTTTTTCTTATGTCAATTTTGTTAATTTTTATATTTCTAATAAAGTGTAGATTTGATCTAGGTTTTAAAATTTATTGGAAATTCTATTATATTTTAAATTGCTATTTCATTTCAGTTCTGTACCTTTTTGATAATATTCTTAGCTGTGCCTTTTTTAAATGTTTCATATATATATGAAGTGAACAGGCATTTTCTGTTGCTTGATAAGGGGGAGGGTGTTTGTTTTTCATGTTATTCTTCATTTATGAAAATTCTGGGCCACTTGTTATTTGAATATGGAAAATTTGTCTTTCTATTTTCTCCCTTCTACACCTACTTTTAGTACTCTGTTAGAGCTTCCCATTCTGTTCTCTATGTCTTGTGACTTCTATTTATGTAACTGGCTCTATTCTGGAAGAATCTCTCATATCTATCCATAATCCTTTGTAGAAAGCAAAGTGTTTTCTTTGCCATTTGTACTTTGTTGCATAACTGTTTTCTTATTTCATGAATATTATTTACTAATTCATCTTTTTCATAATTGTTATTATTTTGAGGTTCATTTCAGAGATTATTCCACCAACTCTATTTCAGCTTGGATGTGAATTCTTTCATTGTTAGGTCTGAAGATTGTCTCAGATATTTTTAGATTTTCTTATGTATTTTTAACTCTTTTTTTTTTTATTTAATCTTGTACGGCTCTTATATTTGGCAAGTTTCTCCTATGCAGCCATTGGGGATTCAATGACTCTTTATGTGGTAGCTTCACAGCTGGTGTGATCTTTTCTGGATCCTACTGAAAGAAACAACTCCAAACAAGGTCTCAGGTTAAAATCGTGCTTCCGAAGGCTCACACCACAGGATGAGAGTGAATGTAACCCCTAAACTCATACCCGAACCAGTCTTTTGATTCTAAACTTGCATGGGTGAATCAGAGAGAGCAGCTCACTTTCAGCCCAGACCCACGCCAGCCATTATAAGCATCCATGTCTTTTCAAGCAGAGAGCCGGAGAAAGCTCTAAGCCATCATAGGACTTTGGTTCTGTGCAGGTGTTGAAACCAGAAGCCTTATCTTACAGCCAGAGTGCAGTCTCCTGTGAGTTATATGCTCCCCATGAATAGAGTGTGACTTTTTTTCTATTTCACTGCCAATGAAAGCAAAATAGTATCTCTTTAATAATTTATCTTATATTAATCTCAAATTACTATATTATCTAAGGGATTGCACTGTGCATGGTATTTTGACATCCTTTAAAAGCCATTAGTTTGTTATCGGCACACTGATTATCATGACTTCTTTTAAATTACATGATATAATTTACAGATTCAATATAAAAATTATAGAAAAAAATTATTTTATTTATTTCTTTCCATGAAACCTATGGCCAGTTCTGAGTTTTCAGCTTAAAGATTTATTGGAAGATAATTCATAGAACAATCTATCTCATTTTGTTTGCATGTCATCTTTCTCTTAATCATAAATGCCAATAATTCTCATCTCTTTGACACGATTATTCTCTAGCTCTAGGGTGATATCAACCACAACTCTTTGGAATTATGGAGAAGATATTTCACTTTATTTGCTATTTTTCTCTGGGAGTTTTATGTCTTAAACCAAAGCTTAAATTTGTCAAATGATTCCCTAAGTAAATGTACTTCATTCTAGTCTCTACCCTTTCAAAATTCCAGAATAATGTTTGTTCTGTTCTTCATTCCTTTTCATTGATGAGTAATGTCCCATTTTATGAATGTATTACAGTTTGTTTATCCATTCATCTACAAAGGACATTTGGATTGTTTCCAGCTTTTGGTGGTTATTGACAGAGGTGCTATAAACTTTCATGTACAGTTTTTGGTGTGTGAACATGAATTTTCATTTCTCCAGTGTAATGGCCTAGGAGTTGCTAGGTCATCATAGTTGTAGATGTTTTTAATCTTTTCATTTATTTCAAAAGATTTTGGAAGCACAGGTTGAATTTCATTAGATGTTTATATAGTATAGTGGTAAAGTCTAGACTTTTAGTGTAGCCATTATGCCAATAGTATACATTTATTATTGTACCCAATACGTAAGATCTAGGGTAACATTTTTGAAGACAATGTTTTATTTTGTCATACTGGGTCTTAAATGATACAAGAAGTGAAAATAGTAAGATTTAAGAGTGTGCATGTTTCACTTTTGCAAGATTTTATATTTTAAAACATCTCCTACTAAATACTCAATCTATTACTTGTAAACAGAAAAAATTAAACATCATCGTTAGTTTTATGTGTATTTAAAATATGTCTTATTATGCCAGATTTTATGAAGTTCAAGAAAATCTTTGAATGTTTGCTGTTAAATTATTCTTAGAGAATTAGAAATTAATTTTATAAACTGAAATCCCCAAAGGATTTTGTTTTGTAAACTCAAAAATTTTAGTTAATTTAAACTTAGCAAAAAATAGCAACCAGGGCATTGTGATTTGATTCAATAATTTCATGATAGTTGGGGTGTGTGTGTGTATATGTATGTGTATATATGTATGTATGTATATGCATGTGTATATGTATAATGGTGTATGTGTACTTACTAGAAATGCTTTCTCATTCTTTTTCAAAATGTATAAAATTTAATTTATTTGCATTATTCCATATTTGAGATCTTATATTAATGGAAAAATAAAATATGTTATTATAGATATTGCTTAAATGTACTTTTACCAAATGATGTCATAATTACATTGATACGCTGGGATGATTGGGGAAAAAATTCACTTAATTAACATAGCAATAAGAAAAATATATATATTTACTACACTGATGAATAAAATATTCTATCTAAAAATAAGCTAACATATATGTATTTAGAAAAAAATATTTTGTAATCAAATTTATTTTTTGTAGCTAATGTTGGTGACACCAAACACTGAAATAACATATGCTGCTCTGCAGTGAACTCTGATTTTTTTGCTCTTACTCCTTATGCTAACCCATATGTTCTAATTTATATAAATCAACTTGTGACAAAAACTCTGTTGCAATGATTTAAATACCATATTTATATAAGATTAAAAATATCTAACAAAGAGTATCTTTAAAATGAACTCAACAATAAAAGAATCACCCAAAATAAATAGCCTAAAACAGAGAAAAATGAGACAGAATTCTCACATGTAAGATGATGTATAAATTTATAATGCAGATTGGGTGAATGAGAAGGACGACATATTATTGTTTTGTATGAAAGCATTACAGGTTAAAATAGAACATAATGGGTTATCATCCCATAACAAGGTTTACTTTTTTAATATCCCATAGTTCTATTCCACATTTATCCTTAAGCTCTATTTTTTTAATCTCCAAATCTTACTGTCAAAATCAGATCTTCTTAAATTAAACGTTAAAATACAGCATGTCATCCACATACCACACAACTTCCCATATGGTGCTATCATCACATTCCACACACTACTATCTCAGACTTTTGCACATATTCTGTTGCTATGGTTCAAAATGAGTAAATTTAGCCTATGTGAAAATGAAGGACCCCTGTCATCAGACACATGAACCCTACCCAACTAAGAAGCTTCCTTCCTCTCTACATCTCAAGGACAGATTTGCAGAAGAAATACTATATCCCCTTGAATTTGCAAGGGGATAGATAGTAAAATTCTCTTAATCATTATATTAGCAAACTTTTTGTTGAGGATCAGGATTATCATTCTATTGACCAATTTTACTGAGTACCTATTACATATCATGCACTATGATAGGCATAAAGAATACAATTGTGAACAAAATAGAAACAGCCCCTGCTCTCAAAAAGTTGTCAACATTTATGTAGCATATTAATTGAATCACAATGATAATTTTATGACTAAATGGTATATTAGGCTACCATTAAAAAGTACCACAAATTGGGTGGCTTAAACAACAGAAATTTATTTTCTCACAGTTCTGTAGGCTAGAATTCTGAGATCAAGGTATCAGCAGGGCTGGTTCCTTTTGTAGCTATGAGGGAAAATCTGTTCCATGCCTCTCTCCTAGCTTCTTGAGGTTTTCTGGGAATATTTGGCATTCTTTGGCTTGTAGATGTATCACCTTCACCTCTGCTTTTA
The DNA here is from genome assembly GCA_963575035.1 of Avahi laniger. Classification (NCBI taxonomy): domain Eukaryota; kingdom Metazoa; phylum Chordata; class Mammalia; order Primates; family Indriidae; genus Avahi; species Avahi laniger. Next base: position 41,627 of record CAUYSK010033217.1, read on the forward strand.
TGTTCACATGGCAAGGTGCCTGTGGGTGGGTGTGTGCACTCAAACTTCCCATTTTTACAAGGACACCAGCCACTTTGGTTTAGCAGTCCACCCTACTGTAGAATAACCTCATCTTAACTAATTACATCTGCAATGACCCTATTTTCAGATAAGGTCACATTCTGAGGTAGTGGGGATCAGGACTTCAACATATGAATTTGGCTTGGGTGGGGGGAGGACACAGTTTAAGCCACAATAAATAAGTGCTTTTAAAGGAAGGACCATTAATTTATTAGTGTCTAACAACATACTGCAACTTGTACTAGAGCGTGAGGGCTGGAGATCGGTTAGAGAGAGTTTGCCTAAAGAAGAGACTCAATGAAGGAAATAGAAAAAGAGAAATTGAAGACAGATACAGAAAGAGGGCAAAGGGTCATCCGAGATCCTCTGAAGTTTCCAGGTGTTTTTGTCTAGTCTTGTCCAATACCACAGGAACTCACCCACTGAAACATTTAATGACTCTATATCACATGCAACAATTAAAAGATGATTGGTGACCACTTCTACTGCAGTTGGGATAAATACCTATGAATGTTTGTAGTGCAGACGACTTCTCCAAATGGGAAAACTTCTGATATGAGTGGGTACGAGTGCCATCCAGAGACCAGAATCACTAGAGAGGAAAAAAAGCAGAAGTATATGAGGGTAAATTCAACAAGGAGACCAAAATGTGTAGAACTTCAGTATGTGCAATTAAATTCATGCAATTTGCGCTGGTGTCATAGAAAAAAGGTTAGGAAAGATAAATCTACAGAAGAATGTGAATTTTACAAGATAAAAAAATGTGGCTAAATAATTGCAAGATATAAATATTCTATAGTAAGTAGACATGATAAGGAGAATATAGAGTAATTTTGTAAATATGGAATAAAATGAAAGTTAGGACAAGGGTGGTTAGTGAGAACAGAATAGAGACCAGTTTTAGCTCTATCAATATATAGCAACAATTTCTGATAAAGCCTAAAGTGTATTCACCTCAGATTTTGGATATTGACCTTCTAAGACAGTCCCTGAAATTTAATAGGGAAAATTGTATAAGGAAGAAATGCTGGTAAACATTTAATAATTGAATTTCTGAAAATGTGCATATGTACATATATATGTATAGATATGAATTTTATATAGATATAGTTGAACAAGCTTAAGTCTATTATAAATTTAACTAATATAAATAATGTATATAATTTACAAATAAGATATACATTACTCTTTATTGTAAATTCCTTATAACCAATTGATTAACACAAAATGCTCTCATTTATTTTTGCCAAATTCTTGTATAGCCAATCTAGCTTTGAAATTAACAAATGAGTGCAATTCCAATATGAAATGCTGGTTGTTATGAATGTTTATTAATAAGATGACATTGAAACAACAGAGATATGTGCTGGAATTTTACTCATTCATCAAGGATCTGAAAGACTTCTTTGTTGATTGGATAATAATCTTTGAATACCAGAATATTTTCTCCATGTTTATGCCATTCACAATATAACAGCTGCAGACACAAGATACTTTTAAGTTTAATTGACACCGCTAACATTTTCTCCATCACTTTATATAGTCTATACAATCAAAAAAAAAAATCAGGCTCTGACTTGTAGTATTTACCAATATCCACAAGGTAAATACTATTCTTCCACCATGTCTGATTTCAAGACATCAACCTGACATCATTGAATGCAGAGTAGAGAAGAGATGCACAAAAGTGTAATGTCACATTATATAGCATTTTTACCATATAGAAACAATAGACTTGATCTCAGGAACATAGATCATAGTAAACTATAAAGTGATGAGTGCTGAACATTTACTATTTTTGCTTTAAAATGAATTAAGTGTATCATTTTATAGGTTAATTTTTCATAATGATCATGCTTAAAAACTGCCTCCAAAATTCCTGAAAATTTAACAATCAGGCCTCAAGCCTTTGAGAACCAGCTCCAGCACACCACTGAAAAGAACTCACTCTGAAAGCAGAGAGTGTCTAGTCATCTAAATTTGGTTCGAGAGTAAGAGAGAAGATTCTGGCAAAAAATAATGTCTGCCACTCCAGTTAGCATCAGAATACACTACTGGGTATTTTAAGATGAAATAAAGCGACTACTATACCAGAGTAAAAACTGAAAGAGCTGTCATTTTAAAATAAGAAAGGTATTTGGTTCTAAAAAGTTTCAATCCAAAAATGGGATCAGGAGTGAGAAATGTAGAAAGGTTGCAGTATTTCTAGAAAAATACCTAGATTAAGTGAGGGTAAAAGGAGTTAACAGAACTGTCTGTAAAACCGTAAGAGAGCAGAGAGGCAGCCATAACTCAAAAACTAACAGTTTATTGGATTTTGAGAAAAACTGGTTCCAGGTGGCACTGGAAGCTGATGCTCAAAAAATTACTCTTGTTAATGTAACCAATGACCTTGAAATTGCCACTAAAGTTGACAATTTTAGTAGTGAACTGACTCGACATGTCATTGGTATTTGACATCCATGTCTATTTCCTTCTTCCTGATACATCCCATGCCCAGTCTTCAATGATAACACTTATTTTTTCCTTATTTGTTTTATTTCTACCTACCCAGCATTTCTCCCCTGTGCTTTAATTAATACATTTTAATGCCAGGGTTCCCCAGGGATCCATCATCAGCTTCCTTCCCTTCTCATACCACATAGTCCAATTATCAACTGGGGAAATTTTACCCTGAAGGGACTTTTGGTAATACATAATGAATGATACTTTTTGTTGTCACAACTTGGAAAGAGCTACTGACTTCTAATGGGTAGAGGCCAAGATGCTGCTAACCATCCTATTAACACAATGCACAAGATAGTCCCCACAACAAAGAATTACGCAGCCCAAAATATCAATAATGACATAGTGTCCTCTTCTGCCTATACACTGATAACTCTCAAATGTGTCTTTCCAGCCCAGAACTGAGCTTGAGAACTGCTTCTCTCTCTATCCATTGCAATTTTCATTTTTGAGTCCTACAGATATCTCTCATGAAACATGTCTCAAACAAAATTCATCACCTCTTTTCCAAACCACCTTCTTCCCCTGCAGGCTCCAATTTTGCCGTAACACCAAAAATGAAACTGAGATTTATCCTTTTCTACTCCATTTCTTTTATTCTTCTTATCAAATCAGCCTCCAAGTCCTGAAGCTTCAGTCTCCAATGCCTCCCTCAAAGGCATTTCCTTTGCCTAAGTACTGATATTTATCAAATATTAAAAGCCTTTTAACTGATTATCCTGTTTCTAATTTGGCTCCATTTAAGCTAGGCACCTACAATGCATTCATAGAGATCTTTCTAAAATGAATATCTGAATATGTTCATTCCTTTGTAAAAACTATAATGGTTTTCTAACTTTTCAAGAAGGATTCAAACATTTCATGACAACATACCTGCCAACTCTGTGATGTTGACCTTTAACTCCATGCGATAGTCCAGTTATACCACCTGCTTTCTAACAGAATGCAATAATTTTTTTTAATGATAATATCCAATTTGGTAAGAGCATGAGTAAAAAAAAGTCTCATATAATATTGGTAGATTTATAAATTCTAACAACAATCTGAAAAATAATTTTTACTTAATATGCTTACTTTTGGGGAAATTTTAAGCATTTATTTTATATGTAAGTTTCATGTAAATGTACAAGAATATACTTGCAAAGATGCTTTTTGCAGCATTATTTGTAAAGACATAAAATGGAGTCAACTCAACAGAATGACTTTAAAATATGTAAACTAGCTTCATGGAATAACTTGTACACATTTTTAAAAAAAGGTAGATTCGTGTGTTTTGATGTGAAAGTGAACCCTATATTGTTGGGGGTGAGGGGAGGGAGCAGCATGTTAGTATGACTCCACCAGCAGCAAAAGAAAAAAATAGATTATTTTTCACTTTTTTAAAAATAAACTTTGAACTTTGGAATAATTTTAGATTCATAGAAAAGTTACAAAAATAGCACAGAGAGTTTCTGCTTACTCCCTCACCTACTTTCCCCAGTTGCTAGCATCTTATATTTCCATAACATTTCTCAAAACTAAAAAAACCAACATTGATACATTTCTCTTAAACTCCAAACTTTATACAGATTCCTTCTGTTTTTCCATTAATATCCTTTCTGCTCCAAAATCTAATCCAAGGTACCACATTAAATATATTTTTTTTCATTTTTGACTTTATACACTGCTGTTTTATTTGTACTTTTTTTTTTAATGTTTTCAATTTTTTTCATACAACTTTAGCAAGATGTTAATCAAAGGCTCAAATGTTACTTTCTGGAATTCTTCCCTGTCTGGGTGTAATGACTCTCCTCGGTTCCCAGAAGTCCTGAGCATCCCACCAAGATTATATGTATTGCATCCTGTTATAATCCATAATTTTCTTTTCTGTCTCCAAAACTAGTTTTAATTAGGCAAACCTGAATTACAAGAGTTCTCAGAATTATTAGTTTATTTTATTTCTTCACATCATGATACCCTCGAAGCCAATGTGCAAGTACATTAATAAAAAAACACAGGCAGGGCTGGTGCCTCACGTCTGTAATCCCAGACGTGGAGGCTGAGGCGGGAGGATCGCTTGAGCTCAGGAGTTCGAGACCAGCCTGAGCAAGAGCGAGACACCCCCTTCCCCCCGTCTCTATTGAAAAAAAAAAAAAAAAGAAAGTAATTAGCCAGACAACTAAAAATACATAGAAAAAAATAACCGGGCATGGTGGCGCATGCCTGTAGTCTCAGCTATTCGGGAGGCTGAGGTAGAAGGATCCCTTGAGCCCAGGAATTTGAGGTTGCTGCGAGCTAGGATGACGCCACAGCACTCTAGCCCGCGGGCAACAGAGCAAGCCTCTGACTCAAAAAAAATAAATAAATAAAAATAAAGTAAATAAATAACAAATATCAAATATTGCAGTAACAGAACCAACGGATAAAACTACATAAAATATTTATTCCTACACCTTTAAACACGGTGGTGAAATCAGTGAGCACTGAGAGGAAATGTACAAACTTCACGGCAGAAGCTCAGCACCAGCTAACAAAATTTCCATTTAAAATTAATTGGGTCATTAAGTGATTTCATAACTACATTTCAATGTCATATAGGACATCAATAAATCTGATTACAGGGTCTGACAACTAGAGAGAACATATGCATAGCAATGCAAATAATGCTCATTACTTTTCAGTGACAAACATTAACACTGATCAGTGAGAGGTTTTGTAGAGAATTCTAAAATATTCTTTCAATTCAGCTTTAAGAAACAATGGTGATCTAGCACCGCTTGTGTTCTCCTGAATAGAGCTGGAACACATTCTACTAAGTGAGGTATCCCAAGAATGTACTCACCATCAAATTGGCATTGACTGATCAACACATAAGTGCACATACAAGAATAACATCGGCCGGGCGCGGTGGCTCACGCCTGTAATCCTAGCACTCTGGGAGGCCGAGGCGGGCGGATTGTTTGAGCTCAGGAGTTCGAGACCAGCCTGAGCAAGAGCGAGACCCCGTCTCTACTAAAAAAAAAAAAAAAAAAAAAAAGATG
>CAUYSK010033218.1:0-11348 GCA_963575035.1 Avahi laniger
CTCCCGGGTAGCTGGGACTACAGGCATGCGCCACCATGCCCGGCTAATTTTTTCTATATATTTTTAGCTGTCCAATTAATTTCTTTCTATTTTTGGTAGAGACGGGGTCTTGCTCTTGCTCAGGCTGGTCTTGAACTCCTGAGCTCAAACAATCGGCACGCCTCGGCCTCCCAGAGTGCTAGGATTACAGGTGTGAGCCACCGCGCCCAGGCCGTGTGTTTAGTTTTGTAAGAAACTGCCAAACTGTCTTCCAAAGTACTATTTTGCATTCCTACCAACAATGACGAGAGTTCCTTTTGCTCCACATCTTGCTCAGCGTTCGGTGTTGCCAGCGTTACGGATTTTGGCAGCCTAATAGGCGTGTAGTAGTATCTTGTTTAAATTGCAGTTTCCTGGTGATGTATGATTTGAAGCATCTTTATACATTCATTTGCCATCTGTGTATCTTCTTTGGTGACACGTCTGTTCAGATCTTTTGTCCATTTTTTAACTGGGTTGTTTGTGCTTTTATTGTTGAATTTTAAGACTTCTTTATATATTTTGGGTAACAGTCCTTTCTCAGTTATGTGTTTTGCAAATGTCTTCTCCCACTCTGTGGTTTGTCTTCTCATTCTGTCTTTTGCAGAGCAGAAATTTTTAATTTTAATGAAGTCAAACTTGTCAATTATTTCTTTTACCAATTGTGTCTTTGGTGCTGTGTTTTAAGTCATTTCCAAACCCAAAGTCATACTTTCCTATGTTACCTTCCAGGAGTTTACAGTTTTTGTTTTTTACATTTAGGTCTATGATCCATTTTGAGCTAACTTTTGTGAAAGATGTAAGATATCTGTCTAGATTATTATTATTATTTTTTTGCATGTGGATGTCCAGTTGTTCCAGCAGCATTTGTTGAAGAGATTATCTCCTTTGCCAAAGATCAGTTGACTATATTTGTGCGCATCTATTTCTAGTCTCTCTATTCTGTTTCATTGATCTGTTCTTTTGCCAATACCACACTATATTGATTATAGTGCATTTTTGATTTACCAATTACAGGTGATGTCTCTTAGCTTCCTAGTAGAATTAATGAGAAGTTAGCTCTCTTATACCCTCTGATTCATCTCTCCCCATTCCCCTTACATAGCTATATCATTGCTTTTAATCAAACCATTAATCACTATTTATGACACCAAACCATGTAAATATTATTAATAACAAATCTGAGGAATGTATTATGATTATGATTATATTTTTTCTTTAGCTTTTGTCTTCCTTTAAGTTCCCTCTGCCTTATTTATCACTTATATGCTATTTTATATACATATGTGTGATAGTTTAAAAATGTGTCCAAAAATTCTTTCGTATTATTTCTTTCAAAATGGAGAGCCCTATTTCCCTTGCCTAATAAGTGGGCCGTAGTGAACTGCTTCCAACAAATAGAATATGGCAGAAATAATGACGTGTGACTCCCGAGACTATGTCATAAAAAGCATGACAGCCTCCTCCTTGATCTTCCTCAAGGATTGCTTGCTCTGGGGAAAACCAGTGCCATGCCGTAAGGCCACCTGAGCAGCCCCATGGACAGACAGGTCCATGTAGCAGGAAACGGAGGCCTCTTGCCAATAGCTAGCAAGGAACCGAGGCCTTCTTCCAGCAGTCATGTGAGTGGGAATAAAATTAATGCTAATAGGATTGTCTTAGACTAATCAATATTTACTCTCTGGAACTAGGGGTAGAGTCAGTCTTTTGCGACAACATGACTTTGCAGTGGAATGTAGGGATTTTAAATAAAATCTGAATCTATTACAAAGAAGAATAAGGCAAGAGCTATTGGGGAGGCAACTGAAATTGTCTGCTATAGGGGGTGTGAGGTGTTCATTGTAATAGATACTTGTCAAAGTCTCCTATCTCCTGATGTCCTTCTCCTGTGCTCCTTGTCCTTGTGGGTTTCTGCCATTTTGTTCCTTTATTATTATTATTATTATTATTATTTTTAGAGACAGGGTCTTGCTCTGTCGCCCAGGCTGGAGTGTCATGTTGTGATCCCAGCTCACTGTAACCTCAAATTCTTGGATTCAAGTGATCCTCCTGCCTCAGCCTCCCACATACCTGGGACTACAGGCTTACCATCATGCCTGGCTAATTTTTATTTTTTTATTTTTTGTGGAGACATAGTCTTGCTACATTGCCCAGGCTGGTCTCAAATTCCTGGCCTCAAGAGATCCTCCTGCTTCGGCCTCCCGCAGTGCTGGGAATACAGGCATGAGCCACCTTGCCTGGCCTATTATCATTTTAATGGGATCTCTGAAGGGAGCGGCAGTAAATGTGTGTGTTCAATCTGTCATCTCTATTTGGAAGCCTCTTAGCCCATGCTTTTCAAACTGTGAATTGTAACCTGTTAGTAAGCTATGCCTAGAATTTTAAAATAATGATGCAGAATAGAAAATACCAGACTGTATGCATTACATGCAGTAAGATTAAATATGTTTTATGAAATGTTTGCTTCAGTTGCGTGTGTGAGAGAGAGAAACTCTGTCTGTATACAGGGTAGGGATGTAAAATGATTTTTTTTGCTGTAAGCTGGACTAAAAAATGTTTGGGAAGTATTTCTTCAAAGAAATCTCTGAGCATTTTGTGTTCTACAGTGCTGTCTTACTGTGGCCGGTTTACAGGAACGGGAGGTTAGGTGAACACAGCAAGCATATTAAACTCCAATGGGTATGAAGTGACATGTGACGCATGCATAGGGAAAAGGCCTCGCGATCTAGGAATACCCTCCATGCCCACACAAGGTGGCAGGCAGGTGAGTTACGAGGCACATTTCTGGACACTGAATGTGGAGCCTGGCTGAGCCTCCCGCGACGGTCAGTGCGGTTTCACTCTGCTTTCAGCAGTCAGTGTCTGTTTGGCAAATGTCTATGCAAAGGCTTCATTCCCCAAATGTTAGGGCAGCCTCAAATGGGAGGAGACGCTAGGTTTCTGCTGAGTTATACGTCGTAAACCTGGAGCTTCGAAACATAGGAGGATCATGGTTTTTGCTTTCAAGGATTATTTTAAATACGTTTTGCCCTTTCCAGGCAGGTGCATCAGCAAAGCCTGATGTGTATATTTCCCATGTCTACAGATTTTCAGGACATGAAAGCATCCTTCCATGAAACCAACACTTTCAGCATCAAAATACATCTCGGTTGCGAAGTTCTTTCCTCTGTGTGGGTGAGGTCACTGTCGGCCGCTCTGGTAACATGCATGAAACCCCATGACTCGGCAATCCCGTGGCCATGGAGGTGGCCTGGAGAACTTCTCCTGGGTCTGGCAGCTTATTATCCTTCTTGCCTTGGTGTTTCACATTTCCCGATGCCCTTGCCTGTTCCCATCTTGCCATCCTCCTTGCACTGTATTTTCTGCTATCCATTTTTTAAATTCTTTCGTTAATCCCTGTCTACTTCCTCCAACATTTTCTCCCTCTTCTCTTTTTAACTTATCCAATTATTTAGGTCTTAATTTGTTTTTTCCTTCCTTACTGCCCTTTTTTTTTGTCCCTCTACCCTCTGGGCTTTAATACCCCCGACAGCTCCTGCCCCTCCATGCACACGTCCCTCTCTCTTTCACCAAGGGCTTTTGACTCCCCCTTGCCACTTGCTGTGAAGACCCAGACCAGGCGGAAGATGCTTCAGAGTGCACAGTGGGGAGGGCGGCCTGGGGGACCTGGCTGGGGGGAGGGTGCTGAATGTCAGAGCTGGGATCCTCAGAAGCGAGGGCTCCCTGGCCTTGTCTCGAGATCACGTTTCATCATGCTACCCATGGAAAGTCATAAAAGTCACGCTTAACCAGACTTGTTGGTTACTCAGTGTTGAGAGACTAGCACACATTTAGGGTGCCAGAATCAAGATCCAAAAACATCTTGGAAAGCATGGAAATGGTGCTGAACCTAGCAAGAAAATATGTCACTTTCTTCACTTGGGTGGAAAATGAATTGCACAAGACCAGGGTGGGGGAGCTGTGGCTGAGCAGTGAAAAAGACTTAAAATGGTTCGAGTCAAAAGTAGGGTGAAAAGGAGTCACCAGCATGTGTGGACCCCACAAAGCCCGTCTGAGGTTAGGCTTCACTGGAGAAGTACAGTGTCAACCACCACACTCAGGAAGGAAATAACCAGCCATCCACTGTGGACTTGCCAAGAGTAGCCATGACAGGCTGAAAGAAGTAGGGAGGGTTAGTGAGGCGAATAAAGGATGTGATAACTGCATTCCCACATTGAGGCAGGGCAATCAGACTTACGGCTTTGAGGAGGAGAACTAAGCTCCCTAAAGGCAGACTTCATCTTCAACACAGACATGCACTTTGCAGTGGTCAAAGTTGTCCGCAGATGGACGGGGCTGCTTCATGAGGAAGTATGTCTCACTTTGAGAAAGTCTGAATGCTTGGCTGACCCTTTCAAAGGAGATGCAAACACGGATATGCGCTTGAACAAGATGGCAGTCATAGCCTCTTACGGTTGACACTAACGCTAAACAAGAATAATAACTAACGTCAATTGGGCACCTACTATCGGTACATGGTGCTCCATGTGTGATATGCATTATCTTATTTGATCCTTATAATAACACTGTGGGGTAGTTACCACTATTTCTACTATCTTAGAGGGGCGAAAACCTCAGAGATGTGCCCAAATCACAGCGGTGAAGGATAAAGCTACTTGGTGAGTTGGACTAAAAACCTAACGGGTCTGGAGACTGCCTAATGGTTGTTTTGTGCGGACGTTGGAGGGCTGAATGGAGTTCAATGTTTTCTTCCATTATGGCTGCAGACAAGCAGGGCAGGTGCTTTCCGTACTCTGTATGGGAGCGGCACAGAGGCCGGGAGGACGTGAAGGTCCCAGAGGAATATGACACAGTCGTCTTCTTTTCTAGGTGGAATTAACCTGCCGAAGAGGAAATCGTGTGAATGTGCACGCAATATAATTTTTATCCAGCTTAACAGGTTTTTTTGGATAAATTTATTTGGATAATTTCACGAAAACTACACATCAATTTGACTTTTGATTTACAGCACCAATAATTTTGTTTCTGTCACTTGACTGGAGAGGAATGACTCACACCCTCATTCTTCCTTGTATCAACAGGCAGTGTTACTTCTCAATATTTATCAAGTAAAACTGAAAGATTGGGAGTTCTTTTATATTTTATTCAGATTTTTAAATTGTTTTCAATGGGAAATTTAGTCCGAACGCCGAGCCCAACGCTATTGGAAACTGGAAGTTCTCCCAACGACGTGAGGCTCCGGGTACAGTTCCAAGTGTATTCTTTTCTAGATTGTGAGTGCTATTTCTATAATCAGCACGCCACGGTTTAGAGGCTCCTCGGCGTCTTTCGGTTGAGACTACAGAAATGAGTGAGGAGAGAGGACGAGACCCAGAGGCAGAGCCTGAGGACCGAGAGCACAGAGCTGAGGGTGCTCAGAGGCCTCCTGAGGTCCTGTCACCTGGCGTGGAGGGGGCGGGATTTGAAAATGAAACGTTTGTGAATGATGCTCGACAAATGGTAACCGCTCCCTAAGGAGCCCTCAGGTGTGGCGACAGCCTGAGCAACAGCGGGAAGGGCACTGGCTAAACCTCACCTGTTGCATGCAGAGGCCAGGGTGAGGGGTCTCATTTTCAGAGAGGAAAGAGAAAGAGCCATGGGGGTGGGGAGAAGGGAGTGAAAACCCCCCCTCCCAACCCCTGGCTTGTGGGCGAGTGGTGAGACCTCAATGCTGGGGTTTGGTCACCTGTCACCTCAGCTTGATGCTTTAATCTGCCCAGGCCTTTTTGGGGGGCAGAGCCTGTCATTCAAAGGCCTTCCAATGAGCTGGAGTCCCGAAGCAGGCCTGTCCCGAGGAGGCTGCAGGAAGAAAGCACAGTGAGATCGCACAAGCCCCCTTGCTCGCTGCCTCTGGTGACCTGGGCTGAGGCAAGGCCCCTCTACCGCCCCAGGCTCTTGTCAGCCCATCCCAGCTCTCCCCTTTGGGTGGGACCCCTTGGTGAATCAGAAAGAGGTGCCCAGTGGGAGGAGGAACAGAGGCCAACGCTGGGGTGTCCCAGGAGCCCTTTGAAATGCGGAGCTGCTCTGGCAGCGGCCGCCCAAGTGGCAGCTCTCGTGTGTCCCGTGGAGGGGTGCCACGTTCTTACCTCTCTGGCAACGCCGGGGTACGAGCTGGGATTGTGATACTCGCGTGTTCAGAGCCAAGCGGCTCGTCTCAGAATTGGGTCACCTCAAAGACGGCAACGGCGATCTATCCAGATTGCTGGGATCGAATTTCTCCTTCCTTGTAAATCCCAGCCGTGACCCCAGCTTCTGCCAGCACCAAGGCTCTCCTTTGTCCTCCGTTCCAGCAGTCAGAAGAGCCAAGTGACACAAAGGGCGTGCTCTACACTCCGGTCTCCTCCGCCCAGGGGGGTCTGAGGGAGTCGGCCCGAGATCTGCCTGGTCCCATCTTCCAGCACATCTGGGCGCGGCCTGACTTCCCCCTCAGGGCTGTGGGGCTGGAGGAATCCCCTCTCCCCGGCCTTGCTAACTTGCTTTTTTGCTGACGCTGGAGCCCTGGTGCTTTTGCTTTTTGAGACACCTTGTAATTGGGGGGGAGGGATGGAGGGAGAAAACGAAGGAAAAACGCAAACCGAGCCCGCTCAGTGTGATGAGACAGGCACTTGCTGCCCTCTAATGGCTCCAGCCTTGTGGGTTTCCAGCTCTGCTGGGAACAGCCCCCAGGCCTTCCTCCCCAGGGTCTGCGGGGAGTTTCCTTCCTCCTGGTAAGCCCACCCCTTTCCCCTAAGCCTGCTCAAAGAACCAGCCCTGCGTGGGGGGAGATGTCAAAGGTCAGGCAGCTTTGGTGCGGCTGGCCGTGGGAGAGAAGTGGTCCAGAGTGTCCCTGCCAGACCGGAGTAGTTCTTGGACATCTATGCTACCAGCTTAGGAGGTTGCTCCTTTCTCCCCACCGCTTCCCTCCTGCTACCTTGGAGTTCCTTACTGTGTCCAGAGAGGAAGGCAGGCGCATGGCAAAGGCCGAGTCTGTCAACAGGCTTGTGCACACACAGGCTTCCTTTTCCTGCCCTGCTGGGGGTGGCAGGGTGGGATGGGGCAAATGCTGCAGACTTTCCACTCGGAGTCCCGGGAACCGACTCAAAAGCCAAACAAAAACCTCTTGGGGGAGAAAAAAACCACACAAACCCGACATCTGCTGGGCTAATGTTTGAAGAACATGAAGAAATTGGTTGGACACAGTCCAGTTCTGTCTAGAGGGGAATCCGGGATTTAATCAAGGAACAAAGGTCATAGGTGTGGGAGGAAAACCTGGAAACATTCTGTTTTGGTAGCTGGGCAGTTTGTCTCTGGAAGTGATGGAAAGAAGCTCAAAGAGGAACGGGTATTTTCCTCCAACCGGCCCAAATCTGGCAAGAGGAGAGCATCATGCTATGAGCTCTGTTGCTGAGCAGGAAATAATGCAAAAGTTAGTGTTCCCAAGTTTAGAATGTTTTATATAGTGAGGTTTCTTGGAAAAAAGATTTAGTGTAAGACAGTGCAGAAGAGGCCTTTCAGCTTTTCTTAAATTGGGAGTTGCTGGTCACGGGGCTTAATGAGGCAGTGTCTGTGGGGGCAGCGGTTTGGAGGTGGGGGGCAACCACCGCTCTGGCCCGGGAGCAGCGACGGAGCAGGAAGTGAAGGAGGTCGGACTGCAATTTCAGTGAACGAGGCTCGTTTTCATAGGAGGCTTAGGCAAGCAGTCCACTTCCTGGATTGCCACTCCTTGTAGAAATAGGAAAGAAGCATTTTTTATCTTTTACTTTATTTGGATCTTTGGTTGCAAAAACCCATCATTAGGAAAGGAATATTTCCTCATCCTTTACCTGCTCAATTATAAATAATGGAGTTTTGTTTTTCCTCTTTTCTGATAATCCTGAGTAAAATCTAAAATAAATGAATAATAAATAAATAAAGCTTCCTCTCTTTTGGCAGAACTGACCTAAAATTTTGGCATTGCTTCTCTTTGGATACCTATTGGTGCCCAGCCGGCCCCCAACTGCAGAAGTAGCTCTCCAAAGCTGTGGGCGCCCTGTGCCTGTCCTGACAGGGGCCATGGGGTCTTGCTCCCCAGCTGTAAGACGTTGCCAGGGAAGGGCTTTGCTAGCTCTTCGTGCTGGCTTCCTCACAGGGACCGAGCTGAATCTGAAATAATACGTAGATTTGGTTTGTTTTATTGTCCCCCCACCCCCAGATTAAAGATGGCTGAGTGTGCCTTTGGGAGAAACTCTTCCATCTTGTTCATTGAGAGCCCCTTCCACCCCACAGCCTTTTACACAAAGCCAGTCCCAACTCTGGAGACATAAGTATTTCCCCCAAGCGGGATTCTTGCTTAGCTGCACACATCTGCTCCCTGGTTTTACTTGGGAGAAATCAAAGATAAACAGAAGGCCCTGGGCTCATAGACGGTGTTTAAAACAAAAGGGTGTAACCAGAGGGCCTCTGAAGAGTTCTTTAAATCCTTGACATTCCATGATTTGCTGTTAATGTTCTTCTCACAGTGGTCAGAGAAAACCAGCAAGTTCCAAAGGCGTAGCATGCTGGGGAAAATGGCCCCTCCAACTCAGCAGACTCTAACTCAGCAGAGTGTAGACGCTCCAGATGTACCCGCTGTGACGGGCGCCACGCTGAATCCAGGCAAACCTTGCGTCTTGTCTTAGCCACTGTCACGGGCTCACAGGCAAGTTACTTCTCTGAGCTTTGGTCTCCTCCCTGGCAAGAACAAAGATGTTGTGAGCATTAGCTTAGCATATTGTGAGAAGTCAATGTTATATATTTTTTAAGGCTGGATGAAAAGGCATAAATGGCAATGACATGTAGAACTGGCTTCTGTGAGCCCTTTGCCACATTTGGGCTATGGTCAGGTGGGGGAAGGAATGTGAGATCAAAGCAGAAAGCAAAGCTTTGGAAGAAAGCCTGGGAGGCAGGGAGAAAGAGAGTCTGCAGACCTGGGACCTCTTGTGGAGAAACGGGTTCAGACCACAACCTGAGCCGTGTGAACAGCGTGGGGGAGCGGATGTCAGGGAGAGCGGGAGAAACACCGGGAGGATTAACCCGAGCGGTCAGCTCTGCATGGGGAATCCAACAGAGAATAGAATCTGACAGAACCTGGGCTTCTGGTCTGGATACCTGCAGAGAGAAGTCTGGCAAAGAGTGGAAAAGGGGAGCTTGTGGGGGGTGCCCCAAACTGGGAACCCATCCAAAGCCACCAGTCTGCCAGGCCAAGAGGGGAATTGGCGCAACAGCTTGCTAAGCGCCTGATTAATGAATAAGCTGCTGGCTGCTTCAGGTGAGGCTGCACCTGTGATTAACCGAATCCCTGTGAAGCCCGCACCGGGAGATCCCCACACGCAAGTTGTTTTGTTCTCCAACTGCTTGACTAAGGCCAGATTGTGCTGAGCAGCCCTGGGAGAGGGACTCTTAGGAGAAAATTAAGAAGAAAAAAAAGAAAACTGCCTGTTTTTGGGTGGTTGTTCTTGCTCACTAACTGAGTAGCAATGAAAACAAAAATCATAGTTATTTTACAAACTCAGGAGCTCCAGAAGCTATCATGGAACAAAATGTGAACAAAAGTTAATAATCGTCTATCATGTATTATTATAGGATTTAGATTCTCTTTCATCCTTGTGGCCTTTCTTGTCTGGTTAGGTTTTTATTTTTATTCATATAATCTTTTATCATATAATCTTTTAAACTTTTAAGTAAGGAATAACATGCATTCAGAAAAGTGCCAAATCCTAAATGTACAGTTTGATAAAAGTTCACAAGCTGAAAAGGCTCCTTTAGCCAGCGCTCCGACTCTTCAGCGACAGGACATGACCAGCTCCCAGGCACTCACCTCGGTGCCTTCCCCGGCACCAGCTTCGTCCACAGCACAGCTTAGTTTGCCTGTATTTTCCTCCCTTAAAAAAAAAAAAAAAAAAAATTTTAATTGTGGCAAAATTCACCAACATAAAATTTACCTTCTTGACCGTTTTTAAGTAGACAGTTCAGTGGCATTAAGTTCGCGTACACTGCCGTGCAACCGTCGCCACCATCCGTCTCCAGGACTCTTTTCCATATTGCAAAACAAACTCCGTACCCGTTAAACAAAAATTCGCATTTCTCCCCCTGTTCCCAGCCTTTGCCAGCCACCATTCTTTTTGTTTCTATGAATTTGACTCCTCTAGGTCCTTTATATAAGTGGGATCATAAAGTGTTTGTCCCTTGGTGATTGGCTAAATGTCACTGCATGTTCTCAAGGTTCATCCATGTTGTCACGTGTGTCAGAATTTCCTTCCTTTTTAAGGCTGAATAATACTTCATTGTATGTATAGACCATACTTTGTTATCTATTCATCTGTTGATGGACACTTGAGTTGCTTTCATCCTTTGGCTACTGTGAATAGCGCTGCTATGAACTTTGGTATACAGATATCTCTTTGAGACCCAGCTTTCAATTTTGGGGGTATATACCCAGAAATGAAATTGCTAGATCATATGACAATTCCGTTTTATAATTTTTTGAAGAACTGCCATACTGGTTTTCCACAGCTAGATTTCCCTGTTTTTTTTTTTTTATTTTATATTCATGGAATCATTCAATGTGAACTCTTGTACACATTGAACAGATTTTTTCATTCAACTTCATGTTCTGAAACTCAAATTTTTGTGGATGTCTTTTCAAATTCCCAGGGCCTCCCTGAAGCCCCCAGCCCAGGATGCTCTCCCGGCCACAGGAAAGCACCCTGTCTTATCTCTGCTTGGCAGCTGGCTCCTGGCCCTGTAAACAAAACAAAACCCAAAGCGTCAGCCTCAATTGCCTTGCCCCCCGACGCACCCTATCCTCGGGCACGAGCTGGCACGATCTCTGTAATGACTTTAAGCTTTCAAAACAAAATCGCAAGGGTGGGTTTGGATCCAGTATTTCAGTCCTGCACCACAAACCTCCCAACACGATGAGCTCAAAGGCCAGGCAGCTTTCTGGGAATGCAGGCATTCAAAAAGACAAAAAGCAATGTAAGATCTCCATCAATGATGATGTTTCCACCAAGGCAGAAAAGGGGCCCTGTAGGGTGAAGTAACTTGCTCAGTGTCACATTTCTGGTAAGAGTCAGAGGAGGCACTCAAACTCGGGACCGCTGACTCCCCTTAAACATATCATGTGCCTCTCTTACTCCATGCCCCCCTGAAATCACCAGAGAGCCGGGAAAGAGACCTGCTCCCCAGCACCGTGGGCCGATGGCCTGGGGAGGAGGCAGCGAGACCTCCACACCCTCATTTCCAGTCCTAGACGCTCCTTCCTCTGCGGAAATGCTACGCTCTCCGCGACCCAG